>WHPZ01586987.1:0-18341 GCA_016617965.1 Macrosiphum rosae | reverse complement strand
TATTAGCAACTGTACAGTTATTTCAGTGTTTCGGGAATAATTCGTTCTGGGTGTGCTCGGAAGAACGAGTCGGAAGCATGCGTATATGATTATCATCGTTTCAAATCCCGAGGGCGATTAATCATCGCGTTTACGAAACCTATTCGGGGGGCGGACGGGCTCTGACCGCGAGCTCGTTTTTTCCGTCGAGGTTTTCCCGGGAAAGCTAATAATGTGATAATAACGCGTTTATTAGCGGAGTACCTGTTTATAGTGACGGGACACGACGTGGCCCGACGGATCACACGAGGTCGCGGGCAACTCCAGCCGTGAAAACGCATATCATTCAATCCGAACGCATTTGTTTCGTACACTAGGTAGGTACCTCCACAGCCGCAGCATGTCCACCTAACCTAACCTATCATAGAGTGGCCCACTACAATATAGGTACGCACTGTAATGTCATTGTGTTGTCGTTGAACTCGAATCGGGCAGACGCGTCCAACATAATATTAGTATCACGGAACAGCTGCAGGATTAAACGTTTTCCGAATAAATTTCGGTCGGCGTGCTGTCCTAAACTCGATCAATACACAATAACGTGTAAGCGTACGCTCTCGGCTCGTTATCGACAAAATATGTTCGTCGTGTACCTATCGATGGAAACACCGTTACCGGCCGCGGAGTCGGACCGACGGCGGGAAAATAATTTTTCATCGGATTTCACAGGCTACTGTGATTTAACACAACGTGCGAGTCATATACTATTACAGAGGTATTATACGCCATATTATTGTAAGTGGTGTGTTCACCAACACTTAAATATAATCATGTCGAATAATACCTACACGCTCGATGCTGTCAGTATGCCAGCCGAGTTATTATTACGTTTATAACGCTCGTTGTAACTTGTGATGGGTCATGAAATGTAATGGGTAGAATAATAAATAAAAATGAATATAATATTATATCGATGGCGAAGATCCCAAAATGTGTATGTCACAATCACCAAATTTTCCAAGAAAGCTGATATATTTTAATCCACTGTATAACTAGTCCCGTTCAATACTTTGTCCGGTTATCTGAATTGGTACAAAGCATAGCCACTACAGCTTGACTATTTAAATATCTCTATGGGCTTTTCAACATACATTTTTTTCTGTAATCAAAATAATAAACTTACCTGTGAATTGCGGTATGTGTGCAGTTTTTCATAAGCTTTTTATAGACATACTATACATTTTTAATTTTTTCTTAACTATTATGATATAAAATTAATACAAAATATTGTAAATATACAATTTACACACTAGAATGTTAAATAACTTTACATATATAGTACATTCCTACCTAATTTACCTTAAGATATAACTCAACGAAAAAGTATTCGTCAAGAATGACATCACGTAAACAACCTATTTTAAAAACCGTCGGAAAGAGCACATAACCAGCACGTAACCATTTGTATATATTTATAGTTGATCGGGTAATCAGCTAGAAACGGGTAGTGTTAAATATCCGGCAATTAAAAAATTTAAACATAACATAGTATGGAATGGTAAGAAAACTACAAGCTTTTTCGCCTTCGTTTATAGTCGATCTTAAATTCAGAATTTATCGTATGTATGCCGTTCCAGAATTTGAATTATACTAATAGACAAGGGTGGTAATCGGCCACGTCATGAGTCATGACACATCGTTTGGAATTTTCTGTGCTACATAGCACCTTTAAATAATTTCGGTCTTTATAGAAACTCCATTAGCCACACCCGACCACCCACATTACGAGCGATTCATCGAATACCAATGTCGATGACGTGAAACTGATTTGACCGAGAGTCAAGAAAAAGGCGCAGGAAGTGATGACCATATTTTGGCTGACTGGCTGACATCGGAAACCATAATATTATTGTGGTTACCCACTTACCAGTATAGTGTACACCGTAGGTGTAGGTATATATGTATACCGCGGCGACCGCACCTCACAATGTTTCAATGGTTCCTTTGAGAATGACCAATCTTAACATTGTGTTTTATACGGTATACTGGCGAGCGGGTAACTAGTCGAATAGTTGTTCTAAGGACATCACTGGTGTTTGTCTACGAGTAGTAATGTAGCAGGTGTATCAAGGCAAGTTCTAATTAAAATAAAAAAGAAGGATTTGTAGCAGGATTAAGTCAAAGTACATTGACTTAATACACTTATATACTGTATAGAATGTAGATACTATTTTCTACAATTTTGTCAACAGTTTTTTGTACATTTTGTCTTGACCAAAATGTGGTAATGGGTTGTAAGAACGATACTTCTGTTATGAATTAATAAAAAAATAAATTTATTTTTCTAGTGCTATGTATAACAATATTGTTATATTCGTACAGTAACTATATTATACTCACAATATTTTATTTAATATAACACAACGTTACATTGTTTTAAAAACGTAATACAATTTTCTTATGTTTTATATTTTATCATTGACGGATCGTTTCAATTGAATGGACTCGAATGATGTATTTATACATTTCTAAAATATATTATAAATCATTTTCGTTCTATTTTTCATATTATGTGTTTTAATATATCATTCATACAGGCCATAAACAATGTGTGCCAACATGTATGAGCTGCATTCTATGCAGAGCACCTACATAACCTGGAGGAATTTGTAATAAGTCTATTAAACAGAAAATGTATGCTTGTGTATTAGGTACGTCGCAGTACATGTTCGGATTTCATTTTTATGTTGGACTATTTTAAAAGTATCGAATTTCAGAAATGTCTGAAATTGAACGTCACTTCAGCGGGCACAGTGTTATTATACCTTCACGGACGTGAAAAACAAATCCGTTCGAACGCGATGCAACCGCGTATAGCGGCAGGTAAGGCGTAGAAAAAAATGGTTTTGCGGTCTTCCGGCTAGTATAATAATAATAATAATAATATTATAACGTCTACATCACGTATACGCATTACCTATATAATATAGTGAATCGCGTTTTCTGTAAGCATAATTTTCGGACGTTTTAATTGGCCCGGCCGTCGTGCTCGTGATTTATACGATCGTAAATAATCACGCCGGTCTGTCCATCCGCACTTTATGTGTATACATATATATATATTATAATATTATACGTCCCCCACGAGCGTACATAGTGGTCGGGCAATAAAACACGGACTCTAACATGGGCGTTAATGAATTCTTCGTCGTCGCTGTCCGTCCAAATCGGAAAAGACCACTCGATTAATTACGCCGCCGTCCGGACCACCGAGGTCCCAGATGCGCATACGAAAACCGACCGACCGACCTCCCGACGCGGACGTGTGCGGATTTATTGAATCGGCGGTGCATCCGAATCACAGGCTGAAAAAAAAAATTTACGAATCGCACATTATATTGTGTCAATCCGATAAGGATGAGCAAAATTTTGTGATGTACGTTTTGGAGTCGTATAACTATATATATGACGACATGATAGGTGCGTACGGACCGCTATATAACGTAGGAGGTACCTACCTATAACGCATTTGAACGATTTAATATTCTTTTTTGAAAATATGAGAATGTTACGAAATTGTATAGCTAAAATCTCTGTTAAACTGCTCAGTAAATTTAACAATGATTCAAATTTAAAATATGTTCTAAGACATTAACTTAAAACTGCCCTACACGAAAGAAACTCCAAACTGGTCATTTAGAGACTGCAAAAACTTGCTCTAGTTCTAAAAAAAAAAAAAAAAATTATCGCATTGGTCCGATGACAACTTTAGTGGGCGGCAATTCGTTTTAGTATTATATTATTATATGAGACTTACCGTACAGAACTCCACCTAACAGATTAAAACGCAGGACATTTTAAAGAAAACGAAAGGTTTAAATACTAATTAAAAATATTTTACAAAGATAGTCAATATCTATACCATTATTAGTTGTTCAGCGTGATATTTCGTAATCATAATTTCATTTATGCAGCAAAATTGGTTTCGCGAGCGGAATCAACCGAGAAAGCTCTACTGCAGTTATATTATTTAAGATAGCAAACTTTCACCATAAAATAAGAGAACTTAGATTATGCAATATCGTTTTTATTCTTTCGATAACGCTAAGTCATTCAAGTTTGAAAAATAAAAATAACGGATTTTAAAACGATAATAACTTTTTCCGTGTTAACGGTCTCGAAAAAATAAAAACCTTATTGCAAAGCCAAAGTTTTCATCTTAATACTGTGAAAATTTGGTTTTCTTAACAAGGATTAAAGTCCAAGTAGTCCTTGGTTGCATGAAATGGTTTTTAACAAACAATCCATGGACTTTCGAAGTCCTCTTAAGAGGATATGTTACGTATGATATACATAATATAATAATTTTATTCATTTTGCGTAAAATATACTAATAACTATTTTAAGCTTTGCATTGATACTGTTAGTCCTAAAACTCCGAAAGTGAAAAGGGAGTTATAACTTTAATTTCTTATAGCAAATTAGTATAATATTAAAATTAGATTTAGTATACCTAAATATTACAATGAGCTAATATATTAACCAAGCACGATAACCACATTTTTCTTTAATAATGCAGTTATTCAAAATATGATTTTTGGGATTTTTATATACTTAATAGGTACTTAAAGACCATATTTTTAAATCTTTTAAATTTTTTTACTACTGAAGTAGTGCTGTGGAGTTAAAAATTCCAGTTTTTCAAATCAGAACACTTTTAATCTACTGTAAATTATTAATCGGATATGTTTTCTGAAAATTTTGAGGTGTTAGATTCAAAATTCAAATTATTGGTTTTTGAGATGATTAACTCCAGTTGTATATAGTGTTCCATAAAATATATTAACGGAATATTGAAATTTTTTTTCCGTTTTCATGTCAGCACTGACTTTATTTTTGTAGCTATCCGTTATATTATCCTTTCGATTTTAGATTTTTTATGATATACGAGATTTAGTGTATAAATTGTGTTAATATCATGGTTGCTTCTTACTGTTGAGAAACACATTTTAGTACTCAAAACGCATTATAAATACGGGGAAGTGTCGTTCACGGTTGTCGCCGCAGCCAGAGAGCACATAATATATATATCCGATATATTATGTCCGATATTGTTACTTAAATCGGAGTATATAAACATGACATTTATATATATGTTTTTACAAAAAAAACTTCCTTAATATGTTGTCTCTAAACAATTTCCGTCCATGCTTATGAAACACCCTGTTTTAATGAATTAAGGATAATAGGTCCATGGAAATTCGGTTGGAAGATATGTTAAATTGACGATTGATATAGTAAGTTCATATCATCACGGGACACTTATTATAACGTAGTACAACATATCAAAAATATTGTCTAATCAAAGTATACTTAAGAATTTCAAAAACCATATAATCGTATTAAATTAATTATTAAAGGGGCAAAAAATAAGTCGCCTTTTTAAAAATATTGATTTTGGTTTAGATCATTTTTAGATTCAGTTTAGTCCCACTACTATCCGACTTTGACGACATTTAAAAAAAAATTCATTTTATGCATGCCAAACAAAAAAAATTATGATCAACGAAAATACAATATAATATAATATCGTGTGTGTGGGATAAATTATAATATTATACATTGGACATCCGTGGGCATGGGACTCGGTATTAGTTCAAAGAGATGGCGTGCAAGTCGGACTGACCCTTTTATGGGACACCGTGCGATTCGGACACAGCTGTTCGAACCATATTAGTGACAAAACAGTGACAACAACAAAAACAACAGGTACCTAATAACGATATTATTATGTCTCCGAAAGAGGTTCGGGTCGTATGGCGTGAGATATTATTACGGGTGATGTAATCCCGTAGAATACAAAAAAAAAAAAAAACACCGTCTGCGAGCGAAAAAAAAAAGGTCGTCGATTTGACCGACAATCACGTCTTTGGCCGACCCCACGCGTGTACGTATTATTATTATATTAAATAAAATTACCCCGGCGGTGACGTACTTTTTTCTCTAATTTTTCGAATGGGAGCGGGGGGATTTATTATCGCGGTCTGTAGCTCACGAGGGCTCGCGGGCATATTAAGTGCGGTTTTGTGTAACGATTTAATTGTCTTCTGTTTCAATCTCTTTTATCCGCATTGTTTTTTTTTTTTCACTCGTCCTCCCAGCGTTCGCGTGCCTCTACCCTTTGTCTCCGGACAGTTATCAAACAACGACACGCGTGGTAGGCAGGTAGGTGTAGGTACCAACTACATGTAGACGGCGGCCGCAACCCACGAGGTATGATGAAATAACACGCAGTTTGCATATATATGTACAAACCAAATATTATTTTACCATGATGTAAAACGTCGCCACCACTCGCATTCCGTAGTCATTTGTGCGGACACAACTTTTCTGGCTGTCGGGGGCTACTTACCGAACCAACGTGCAAAAAAAAAAAAAAGATAAAACCAACCACTTTCATCCCGAAAATTTAATCGCGCGTTTTATATGAGTTTCTGTCACACACAAACTCATCAACGACGGCGGTATGTGTACAGCAAAATATAATAATATACTATTATGATCATAATAATTTACTATGCTCGCTGTACGGAACACTTGATTAAAACGATTCCTGAATTTGTTTAAATAATACATAGTATTATGGGTAGTTATAGTAACCTATCAGTTGCTGCACAGACGTATTATTAGAGATGAATGGAATTAAATGTACCTAAATATGAGGTATTCGTGAAAATGTGACGTTTCTATTTGGTAGTTCTACAGAGTCTATAGTGTTCAAACAGTTCCCACAATACGATATCGTGCAGTCTATACCAGATCGGCAAAATATATTCTAAATGAAACGTTTAATATAAACGCTACCCACAGCGAAATTATTCATCGCAGATTATTAAAAAAAAAAAAAAAAAAAACAATAAATACCTATAGGTAGGTACTTACATGTAACATGTATACCTACTATGTTATCGTAATACATGCCCTGCGTTACGTATGCAGCACAGGGCGATCGATTCTCGTATATTTTTTTGGATACCGCGATACTCAGATATATTATACGGTTCGAATTTGAACAATTTCACACGAAAAACTTACGACGATGCCGTAATAAATACGTTAGCCCCAAAACGTATTTCTCGAGGCGTATACGCAAATGGCAACGATGATTCATACCGCCGATAACCGGGTAACCTTTTTGAATAATGGATTCGTAAAGTATGCCGAAAACGCATTAAAGTCGTCGAACGATCCCGTTTAAGTTCGCCGTGGTTAGGTTAGCACTGCGGGTGGCGGAAAGTGCCACGACAAAAGAATTCGATTTATACGCGACGCCGCACCTCAGAGTTTAATGACAATAATAATAATAAAAAAAAAAAAAAATATATTATAATAATAATAATAATAATAAAATAATTTCCACCTATATAGGTATATATGATACGGGTGTATACTTGGCGCACGCGCGAAGGATGGGAGAGAAAGAGAAATGGCGAGATAGACAGTATGGGAAGGGTGTGGTAATGTCGGCGGCAACCACGCGTAACCGCCACTGCGGGTCAATAATGACCCTGCTAGGGGGTGTACTGCTAATTTCACAAAAAAAAAAAAAAAAACCACTACCACGGTCTTTTGGGGTTCACTGCCGCCGATAAGTGGCGAGGAAGAGTCCCTCGGCTTTTGGCGTAAAATAACACGTAACCGCCCATTCCATCCACGACCTCGCCACCACCTCCCCCACACCACCGGTGCCGCCGAGCAACCCTCAGCCGCGTATAGGGCCGTCTGAAAATAAATCAAGCTTTTAATGCTCACTTTCCGCTTTCGTACTGCAATAACATATATATGTAGATACTATATATATATATATATATAAGTCTATAGTTCACCGACTACGGTTCATCGCGGTCGTGTGATCCGCCGAATTTAAAAGATTCTACGCCTGCACTGCAGGTCCCTCGTCGCATCCTGCACTGTCTGTGAACGCTTAAATACCCTTCGTCTCACTTACCTATATATATATATATATATATTCGTTATATAGACGTACGTGCCGTCACTGACGAGCTGCGCCGCGCCTTTAATGCGTATATAATATAATATTATATCGGTTGGCGAGGCGCAAAGTAAAAGGCCAAACGACAGATCGCGACGTTCAATGCGCCCTTCTCCGCTCGCCAACCGTGCGGGTCATCGGTAACTGCGCCACCGCGACTCGTCCGTTTAAGACACTCGTTCGACGTGCCGCACTTGCCAATTCTTTCTTGACGTTAAAAAAAAAAAAACCACCGCGAAAAGGACGGGAAAAAAAAATGTGAAACGGTCACACCTGCCACCCTGTAACGAGTTCGGAATATTAATCGCACGCCGCAATAACGACCGTATTATAATATCGTTATGATGTTGTAAAACCGTGGCGGACGAGCATTATTCCGATCGGAAATAATATAAACGTTTCGATGGACATATTATTATCATTATGATTAGACGCGATACGACTGTTATTCCGCGACAAGTGGCCCGATATTGTTTGGTATTGGTTTCCGGTCATAATATGGTCCGCAGGTGTTTGAAAACACGTCGAGAGTTTATATATTATATGAGACGTGAATCAATCATTACCTACAACTCACTATCGTTGGTCGAGTTTGTTGACGTTGTCGTACAAAAGCAGAAACCACGACACGGATTATTCTAGGACAATAATCCTTTTTGTATGTTCGATAGTAATTCCAAAAAAACTATTAATTTTGAATCGTTAATCAATCGGTCACCAGAAAAATAGTGTGTTGTTTGAACAATAACAGTCGGTAATTAGCAAAGAAACAACCCCGAATCATGTGCTTACGTGTTCGTGTTCTTTTCTCGATTATTATTATAATAATACATACTACAATTTAAGTATACTTTATAATTTGTTTATGACTTTGTACAAGATAAACCTTGTCTGTTTTTTGGGAAAATAATAAAAAATACCCTTTCAAGAAGGTATATTATAATTATACAGTACGTGAGTTATTTAAACTAGAATTAATTTAATACTCAACCTATAAGACTATATTTTTCGAAGTTATAATGGTTTTTTTTTTATGTGTTTGCGTTTTTTCTTCATTCCGTGAAAAGGCAATTAATACTTTATATTTTTATTTTCTTTGATGAAAAATGTTATCATAGAATTTGTATTGTACAAAAGAACTTAACACAATTATACACGTTTATGTGCACTCTTTGTTTGGTATAACTAACCAGTATTACCGAGTAATACAAGAAAATTACTTAGTGTAATTTACTCAGTGAAAATAATTGACTTTTTATTGTGATTTTTTGCTCATCAAATCAATATCAAAATGTACAGTTCAAAACTGCTTAAAAGTGTGACAATAGTATTGGGTTACACTTTTTTCAAATATTATATTACACATTTAAGGATAGTAAAATAATATTTAAGTATATGAAAGCGTGGGTTGGTCCACGGCAGGCGATAATAATAATAAAAATAATATGTGGATGGGGTCAACGGTATGTAATCAAGTCGTATGAGCCAACTGGACAAATGCCCAGCTTAAAAGCTGCAAATGCCGAAAAGGTTTTAGATTTGTTCAATTAGCTTTGGAAAAGTCTCATTCAGTGATGCCAAATTAGTTTTCTATATTATATTATTATTTCTGATGATACTTTGCGCTACGCCTTTAGCAGAACACTCTTAATTTGTACCTCAACAAGATACTTATTTTAAACTTGCCACGTGCTTGGTATACGTATAATATTCCTGCTGTATATTTAATCATAAAAGTATCAGATTAACTCGTTGTTAAATTGTAAGTATTTTATTTAAACTAAATTATGAATAATATAGCAATATAATAATGTATAACAAAATCATCATAGGATAAAACGTTACAAAATATTTTAATCAGTTAAAAATATACTTCAGACAATCACAACAATAATAATATTATGGTACGATAAATTTTCCCAAACAATAAATATTAAATTTAATATCTTCAAATCTCCTCTTAAAAATTTTAATATTTATTCCATATTACTATAAAATGTATTATAAACTTTTTAAACATTATACAGGTATACACAGTACTTGCATATTATTACTTATTTGAATGTATTATTTAATTACTTTATAAAAGGCTCATTACCTTAAATGATTTTATATAAACTAAGATTACTTTCAAGAGAATAGAATGGTAGAGATTCTGTATTTGATTATGAATTACAACTATAATAACGTAATAATCATGATTTATTCAACTAAGTAATTGTACATGTTAACAAACAATATAATTATACAGCAGTTATAGCATAAAACGTGTTTAGTACGTCGATAACTTTCTTCGCCAAAAAAACAAATATCATAATATTTCAACAAACAAGAATCACATACACAACAATTAACATCTCAGAACATGAATAAAATAAACTGTAAATACACTGGAATGGTAAATTATAATATGCGTATGCACTGTTGTACATTTAGTTGCTTTAATCAGTATATTTGAATTTCATTATATAGGTATAGTGATTTAAATTCCCTTATTCAGAACCACCGGGTATTGTTTTACTTCGTCTACTAACGAGTGGATACATTTCTGCAAGACGAAATCAAAGTAATTTTATAATATTTTCAAACATTAAAAACGGTGGGCAAGTGGGTACCTACCGGTCTGCTGAGCAGTAGGTTTCTAGAGAGGTCGTTCTAATGGATGTGTTCAATTTGAAATCAATGATATAAAATTGTAGACGAAAAACGATTCTGGGCGACGACGGTCAGCCTATATTGCTAAGTATATTTTAAGATATTGTTGCTATAAAGAACTACTTATGAGAAACCTTATTAAAATTTTAAATTTTAAACATTTTAACTACAAAACAATTTTCAAATATTTGCGGTTTTGACTAATTTTGTCAAAGTTCTAACTTCAAGCGCTCATAAAAAACGGTTGCCGAATTACGGTATTATTCTTTACTTTTGACTTCCTCCCAAATAGACTCACTTTTCCACCAGAAAATATGCTGAACTCGGAAATCGAAGCATTTTTACCGACTGTCCAAAAGGTGATGACAGGCACAACAAAAACAGAAATCATTGTTAATATCAATACATTTATCGCTATGCTTGGAATCTAATGGAACGATACGTCTTTATATTTAAATTTAAATAAGACTTGTACATATCAATATTCAAGCAACAAATAATGTCCATGATATAATAAGTAGGTACTTTTGTATAATATAATATGCTCAAATAAAAATATTACTCAAATGTATGGATCTAAGATGTAAATGTATGGTAAGGGGTTCTATATTATAGGGCATAGGCTATATTATACATTATCATTATAATATATATCATTATCAGTTACTGTGCATTTGTTTCTATTAATTTAGCACGTTAAAATGTAGTTATTTTATTTTTATAATATTGAAAGCAATGATCAATATCGTTGCCTTTTAACTATGGAGTAAAACCATTTACAAATACATAAACTATTGCCGTTAATTTCTGTGAATCGCAATTGTATTGAAACTTTTGGATATTTTCCAATTAAAAAAATTCCAAGTATATTATTTATTTTTAATGACTAATATATAATTGGTGAAACTTTCAAAGCACTTTTGATGCTCCAAAAAGCATAATTTGAAAAAAAAAAAAAAGAGTACCTATACTAAACACTTTTTTGAATCATAATAATATACTATACTATATGATTTCCGCATATAAAAATAAAATATAAATATTTTAATATATAAAGATTTTGGATCGTCTCAAATTGTCATTTGACTTTTCAGTTTTTTAATTATGTTAATCTAACTGTTAATTAATTTTATATTTTAAGTCAAGCTGTGCAATAAAATATTCTTACTCCCGACAACATTATATATTATACATTTTTGTTTTAAACTTCTTATGATAATAATTATTAATACAAATTTGTTTGAATATAAAAATGCCATTTTATACAGTAAGCTTAAGTTTAATAAATAGTTCAAGCTATACCAAAAGTTGGTCAGTTGTTCAGATTCTAATGGATTATTAAATAATAATATCCAAAACAATGTAACTACTATCCTGAAGTCCAAAATACCCTTCATCAAAGTTATGAAATTAAACAAATTTTTTCGATATTGAATTTGTTTAAACAGTAACGGCTTAACAGAAATTAATTAAAAGTATACAACAGCACTATATAGTTCTAATTCGTCACTCTTTAATATTGCTTCAAAATCATTTTTTTCTTCCGGAAATAAATTTTACAATTTATGCTTTTTATGTTTCCACCTAAAATTTATAAACACCACCGTAAGTATAGTCGATGATGTATAACAGTTGTTAAAAAATTTAAATGTACTTGCTCAGTGCTCTTCATCAAATTGAATGATCGTGGTGGTCAGCAATGCCGTGTTATAATAATTTTTTGGACACAAATATAGATGATCGGATACCAGAGAATTAAGTAAACAACTAAATATATTTTGAACTTTGTTTCAATTGAATATTTTAAGTAATTATTGTATATTATAATATGTTACACACATATTTTAGGAAGGTAATATCTATATAATAATATAATATTTACAATAATAATAATAATAATGACGTGGTGTGGCGCGGTATTAGGCCTCAATCACCAACGGGTTCTGAGGTCAAGCATCAGCCGGTGATGATAGTTCCCGAATGGGTGTCTACCTGGGTTTTTAATTACAAATTTTCGTCACATGTACATGTGTTCCAAACCGTACCCTCCTCAGGCGTCAAAGCCTTAACTCAATAAAACAAAAATAAAATAATAATTATAACCTTATTATGAGCTTAATAATAACGCGATTTTACAGCTGAATAGATAACCACGAATAATGGGCACATTAAATAATACATAATAGTATAATACTTATATAATGACAATAATATAGACGACAGCTGACTCATAAAACCAACTCAGAATATTCAAAAGTCTATTGTATCTGTGATGAAGAAGATTGTTATGCCTTATGGCTTATTCCAACATCATAATACGTAGACGGGACCACAAACGAACCGTATCACTTATACAGTCATACCCTTGTGATGTGTCTCAACCAGTGGCGAAATGAACTTAAAATAAACAACATACAACTTACCCACCAACAATTTATTATAATCACAAACAGGTAGGTGCCTACTATTAGTATTATTATTACTATTTACTATTTTTATTTAGTAATGGATTTCCACTCTCATATTGAGCACTCACCCACAAATAAATATTAAAAAATCGAGAAGCAACCACTTCTCAAAGACCACCTTCGATTCGCCTCTTGACTCTCAGCGACTCTACACGAACAAGTATATTATATATATATAAATACAATGTAGGTACCCAATTTAGGAGGTTAAAGAATGTCGAATTTGTGGTGAGTCACGTCGACAAATTGTACAAGTCAACTAAATGTACTATGTAGGTACCTACCAACTTATTTTGAAACGTCGTCACAAAAGCTGCAAAACGATGATCGAACGATGACCTAGTGAGACAATACTATAGTTTTTGTTGAGTTCAGTCGGTGGCTCGTAATATTTGTCGCATAGTTATATATTATAATCTTTTACATAATTATGACTATACCTACGAGTTATAAAGTGCATATATCTATAATGTCTGCATCCAACATAAACGTTGTATCATCAGATATGTAAATACTGTCAATCTATGGGTTTGAATAACATTTTAACAAATGTTAAAATATTATGTCTGCAATTTAAATAATTATTACATAACCTACTAAATTATTCTCATCTTTGTCGCTGTTATTCCATAACTAAAACAAACTTATTTTTACTCAAGTATTTTTATCGTGAAATTATGAGCTATAAACTTTACGGTATAGGTACCTACTGTGTTTCATTGTTCAAGCTGATTATGGAAAACTCACACACTATACATAAATTATATTATACACATAAGGCGAATATATGTGTATACAACTGTATAGGATTTTCGCATTTTCTATCCAGGATATATGAATTCTGAGAGTATACAACACGATTCAGACATCGACAAGTTCAAATATATGTCATTATTAGTTTGCATATTTTACAATTATTTTCAATTTTGTTCTTAATTTAGTATCTTAAATTTAACACTTAAAATCTTTTACTAATATTGTAGTTAATGTATCTTTGGTACATATAACGAGAAATATAAGCAATTAAAAAAATGGTTTTCAGATAATTATATTTTGTATAATACATTTATTTTATTTAAGTTAATTTTATAAACTACTAGCTGATCCCGCGTACTTCGTTTCCCGTTAAATGTACCAACTCTATATGACTCAAACTTTGTTCGATTCGTTATTCAATACTCGGTACCTCGGTGTATTGTTTTCCTACTCTTCCGGTGGATTTTCCTAAAATTTTCTTTCGCGAAAACCTTCTCCCGGCAATTACGAACATCTTAAAAAAAAATTTGAGTCAAATCGGACCAGCCGTTCTCGAGGTTTGCGCTATTAGCAACACATTCAGCGATTCGTTTTTATATTATAGACTATTATACTATTTTGGAATTTTTATCACTTATAAATGCACTTTTGATGCTCTGTAGAGCATTAAAATACGTTACAGTTGCTCTATTCTCTACAACCATATTATAGAACTAATATTACAGCTAATATTGCCAAAAAGCCACTCATATAGTATCTTTTTGCAGTCTCCGTGGCACATGCCTACACGAGAAAATCAAAATGTTAAATTCAGTATGTTTAACAGTAGTTATCAACGAAAGTATCGATTTGATGGCATACACTTATTAGTTTATTACAGATAATATTACTGTTGAGAACCCCGCATTTATATTTCTTCATTTGGGGCGATACGGCAGTGTAGGTACATAATATTATTATCTATAGCGAAATTATCAAAAAAAAAAATAAAATAATAATATTTCGTTAGCCGCCTAATAGAGAACGGGTGTTGCACTATAATAGTTATTAGATAAATGATTTGCAATTCGCCTAAAACCGTATTACACGGTTCGCGGTATAGTTTGGCATTCGTCTTCAGTCCGCAATGTGTGTTTGCCCGAACGAGTAACAACAATATGCGACATCGTAGCTTATTCGTAACAATATCATAATACAAATAAGTATATAATATAATATATATATGTGTATAATATGTGTGTGTCTGTGTGCATCAGTGTGCGTGTGTACAATATACGATGATAATAATAATATTATTATACGCCCCGACGCCTTTTCTATTCAATTCACATTGCGTACGTGTTTAAAACGGTAGGTATGTCGTTATAGTGAAACGCGTATTGTGTTTTCGATATATTTTTTTTCTTTTTGCGCTTAACGACGTATGAAACGTCACAATCGCTTATAAACATTTTTTTTTTCGCGCAAAAGTGGCCGCCGTAAAAAAATTTAATTTTAAAAATAGGAAAACGCCGTAGGTAGGTAGGTAGGTACCTACGTTATTATCGTATAGTTAGCAAACGCTTTTTACTGCGCCCCGCCTTTGTGCCTCACGCCGCCGTTGCAATATCTAAAAATATATCTCTACGGTTTGTGCCACTGAAACTTGCGTGTGTGTGTACAATTTTTTTTTTTTCAGAAGGTAATATAATTGTATAAATCTATTACGCGAAAACATTTCGGGGAAACAAATACATTTTGTGTCATAATAATTGTTTAAAGTTGTACCTAATATACTGCTTTTTACATAAAATGTTTTTCTTAGGATTGGGCGCGACGTACAGTTATTCGACTTTGAACCAGTATAGTTATAATTAGGCAGTCATAAGTTTATAGCTTAATGTTCCCCATTTTGAGTTTAGCCACAGCCTTTACAAAAATATATTTCGGGTACTGCTATGCTATTCCGTTTGCCGGTGAGTACTCACAGTTTTATGCGCTCTCCGTGCGACTTTAATAAAACACAATATATTAATATTTCATTACGACCTGTCATTTTTATTTGATTATTAGATATAAGATTAACATATACATTTACCATGGTGGTCGTGGTATGAATGCAACGAGCGAGAGGCGTCTGCAGTCTGGCCGACCGTCGTCATCGTCCCAATAATAATCATTTACATAATGTATATAACGTTTTGCGCCAATGTCACGATCACGTTTTTGCCGTCTTTATCACCACTTGCGTGTTTCTCATGGGTGAAAAAAAAAAACAGGACCACTGAACGATGATGAATTACCGTTATTATTATAACTGCGATCGTTGCGGTCTTCGTCATTATTGTACGATGATTTTACGTCATTGTTTGAAACGAGAAGCGTCAGAAAAAAAAAAAATATATATATATATATACAAAACCACGATGTCGAGGACGGGAAAGTTCACAGACTACAACACTGTAGAGCGTAGGAGTTTCATAAGTTTTACGCGCAAATATACGTGCAATGGATTATACCTACCTTCCCGTAGAGTTGATGTGAATGGAACCGTTTTCCACAAAATCGTAACTTCATCATTTAAAACTGTATATAATAATATACAGTTTGTGTACACCTACACCCAAATTTACTATACACGACAAGTGCGGCCCACACGGACTTTGTTGGTATTTTTCTACTCCGCTAAACGAGTAAATAAAATATTATAATTAATATAATATCATTCGAAACTGCGATGCGAGTTATCATTTGCATATTTCGAATTTCATAACGTTCTATCCCGTTACAAATAATTGATTTTTTTTCAACGTGACAGCGATGTCAGAAATCGGTATCACTCGATGATAGTCGATATCAGATCACTATCAGCAGCTGAGTAACAATAATTATGGTTTATCTAGCGCATGCCACGCTGAGCAACACACTAACAATCATTTAGAATAATAGAACATAAATATAATACCAACAATAAGCGAGCGATCTATATCCGCATCAATACGATGATCATCCAGTTATTATAATATTACTAGCTGTTATTAATTTATAAATTAATATCGACGTAGGTACCGTAGAACAATATAAATAGGTTGATGATATGAAAATATGAAAATTGTAATTAATATTATTTTTATTTATTCTGTATAACAAATCATAATATACGCTGTGGTGAAAAATCCCTACGAATAATATTTTTAAATTACAAAAAAAAATAATTAAATAAAATTTTTTTTTCATTTAACGACTGGTGTTCTACCAGAAACAACCAAGTTGACAATTAAAGCTTTTTTGCTGTGCCTTAAGGCGACATCAGAGTATCAGACACATTTTAAAACACCACACATTGTAATACCGATATATCATTATTGATTTCTCCCATCAAAATAAAATTTAAATGAATGATTGTTGTGTCATCGAGGCAATTGCTTGGTGGTTTTTAAAGTGTGACTGTTTATTTTCAACGAACCCAAATTTAATATATCTAAGTACCGTGTATATTTGTATACTCACTTTATAGGTATTGAACAATTTAGAAAATATACGATGTGGCTTAGTATGATCCCTTTATGTATATTGAAATCATTACAACAATGAAACTAATATTATTAATATGGTTAGTGGTTACACGAAATCATGAACACTTTTGAATTAAAAAATTAACACAATGTTATGCTTTTTTTACTGTATTTTATAAAACAACTCTTAAACATAAAAAAAAAATATATATTAATGATGAGCATACGATGAGTCATTAATCAAATTGTATGCAGTGAATCGGTAATTTAATAAACTATACCATGTCCCATATACTTCCATTTATATTGTTTGATCATCATCAATCAAACGATGATATCTAATACTTGTTATCCCGCGTGTTAAAAAGATAGTTGGTTCATCCACCACGATTTAAAATATAAATATTAGATCAACAATAATAATATTGTATATTCGTAAGCTATTAACATCAATCGTCAGACATTGTTAAATCGAAATTGTATAGATCTTTTTTTATTACCAATGTACAATAGATACACGACTAAGAATAAATTACGATTATTATCGATTCTGATTAATTCTAAATGATACAATATATTATAAGCACGTTGTTATTTTCATTAACATATACTACGGTATTGTGTTATAACTGAGCATTCGCCCTGCAGTTAGCATAGTAATATATTTTACTACACCGAATCACGGCGCTGACTTCTATAATTGGTACAAGACGTGTAAACGCAACGCCATTGCGATAGACGCAGCTATTTTAGGCAGGTATACCTCCCTAATAATAATAATAATATGTTGACTTGTGCGATCATGTGGTAAAATTAATTATAACGACAGTCAAGTGATGTTAAGGGAATGACAATATATTACCTATCGTACCACTAATGAAGATTGTGGTAAATTTACGATTATCAAATTTCCCATCATGTAAACTTTATGCTTTA
>WHPZ01586986.1:0-23280 GCA_016617965.1 Macrosiphum rosae | reverse complement strand
CTCAATTCGAGAATAAAAGCAACCAAGATCGAGTATCACGAGTGTGACTGTTTCCTGTCCGCGTCACAATACGCGCAACGGACCCGGCTGGCCACCGCGTCCGTGGCCGCAGAGCGAAGAGCTGGACAACGACATCGACACGGCCCGTATACAAGAACTGACTTATGATCATGCAGGCCACGGAGCAGCTGCCAATGCGGCTCGATAATAACGTAGATCCCACTGCGACCCATCATTTACGTGTCGCTGCGCAGCTTGCAGGTGGCCCGGGCGGCGGCTCCATCGGGTGCGCGACAGTGGCTGCTGATGGTGTACGACGTCGGTGACCTAGACCGTGTGTTGGCTGCGCAGGATAACGTTACTCTTCGGCGATCCGATCGTCACGTTCCGAACGTTTTCCTTTTCGCCATCACGGCCCTAGGCTACACGATGAACCAGGGGCGCTCTGAAGACGACCAGCCGGGTGGAGGCCTGTCGTTCGTTAACACATGTATGCGAGTTCACTATTCGCGAACTGTTCCGTTACAACTCGGATAGCGACCGCGGTTTATCCGTCGCTGGTGATCGGTGAGTCATGCAGGACGCTGATTTTACGTCCCAAACAGTGGAGTGGTCCGCAGATGGGTGCGCGACCGAGTGTATAGAACGAGAACCCGCTGGCGCATCCGGTCATCACGGACCCAAACTATATTTCGCACACTGGAACTCCGTGTACGTTTAATGTGTCCAACCCCTCAATAGTGCAATGCGCAAAGCCGTGGCTAATGCTCTTGCCGAGGTGTGACAAGGCAGAGCTTATCGGCGACGAGTACGATTAGGACCGCGTGCTCCTATTGCACTTCACGTTCAGCGTCATTTGCTGCATCCGGTCGGCACGTGCAAGTCGAGCCAGGACGCGGTGATCGACCACCTGTTGCGGGTGCGTGCCAACGATGGGCTCCGGGCGGCGGACATCAGCACGATCATGGTCAGTGGAAACTCCAACGGCGCCCGTCATCGCATGATCGCCGAGAAGGACGCCGACATGATTAAACACACGATTGGTCGTCGCCCGCGTCTGTTTGTGATTTCTTTTTATCTTATTTTTCCGATCTCGGAGTGTGACTGAGATGCATTTTTTATTATTATTATTAGGTATATTAATAAATTGTTTTTATTTTTTTAATATTTAATACTACTTTTATAAAATACTACTTACTTTCATTTAATATTTAAATCGTCCATTGTAATGCTTTACGTAGGTTTATGTAAAATGTGTTAGTAACGAATTTCCATGTTATTAAAATATTAATAGAATACTATACTATCATTACCTCAGCCACCTGCAATCAAATATTCAAATGTAAGCTATTTAAAGTAAGCAAATTTAGTATGAGGGAATAATATGCAATTTATCAATTAATTGTGATTTTGCAATAAGTGTAATAATTATAAATTATATTATTTTATATTAAAATGATAATAATTAACTACGTTTATAAAATATTTTGTTGCTATATATCCTCAAAATGATTAAATGGTTTTATCTATTGTGTCATTAGATTTCCGATTAAACATTATAAAAACAAAATTATCTAGCTCCAGCAAGTTAAATACCTAATTTTTAATTGTTTTATAATTATCTTAATTAAAAATTGTTAATAAATATGCTAAACTTTAGAGAGCAGTACCTACTTAATAATGCACAGTGAACCAAAATGTATGTAAAAAAAATAATTTTATAGCCACTTAAAATATGAAGTTGATTTGGTTGTTTCAACTGTGTGCTTGAAAATTGTATAATTATCATAAAAAAAAAGCTCGTTAAAAGTAAATAAACAAGGTTTTTGTTTTATAGAAATTCTATACTTACGATTTATAATCATTAAACGGACACGCATACATTCAAATAATATATACCGGTCTAAAGTTTATCAAATTGGACAAACGCAGTATACCGAAAACCGAACATGCAATTACTTATCAGTTATCACACTTATTTTTAAAATAATTCCAAAAAACTTTTGAAGCACATAATTTGCTGTACAATTTTTTTAAGAAATCATCCAAGTAGGTTCATGAAAAAATACGACTAGTAAAATAAACTAAGAATATGAGTCATAGAACTGAAAGCAGCCAATTAAACCGCAGAACGTGAAATTGGTCTTACACAAAATTTTAATTTTGTTTTTGAGAAAGAGGACCAAAACTTTTTCAAGTAATTGAGAAGATGAGAACCATCGTCAAAGATTTATTATATTGTAAGTAAACATAGATTTATAAAATACAATTGTGTAAATTGCATTACTTCAAAATATGTAGTGATACGTAAGTTTTTTTATTTTTTGGCTCATTGGGCTACAATCAAAAGTTATTTTAATTTCTTCAAGTATGCACAAATATAAGAATAATACATTATATTATATAACAATATTATGTATTGCCGTATTAATTATATTGCAGATGACGTATTTTTAGTGGCACCCTAATACACCCTACTAGTACTATATACTTTAGTATCTATAAAAACTATATAAGTATTTTAAATAAGATTTCCTCTAAATCACATAGTCCGATGATCAAATATGACGTTTATATTTAAAAATATATATATTTTATCAGTCACAACTTAAACCGAGGAACAGTAAAAAGTATTGAAGTTTTCTGTGTATTGTTATTATTACTATTGGTATAGAAATTAAAAATTCACTAACAAAAAGGGATTGTCTTCAACCATTACTTCGTCTTGTTCACTCTCTTGTACGATATTGACAAGGATGTCCATTAACATAAATTTCGATCGTTCAATTTTGCACATTGAAGTAGGTTATGTAATGATCACTAAATTTATCAGATGACAGATACGAGATACCCATGTATATACCCAGGCGTCGTGGGATTAAAGATCAATTAGATTGTTATCTTTTTCGATTTATCATATTGAATAGATTTAATAATACGACACGTCCTGAACGAACGATCTACGTTGTCATATTATTCAATATTTGTAGACTGACCTTTTGTATCTATGTTTTGTATCAGTTAGAAACATCATTGTATAATATACTTGTGTATACATGAATATAATATGGTTAAAAAACTCTTCATAATAAAATACTAATCACAGATTACACGGTATGTGTGCTATTAACAATACCAAGTATTTAAACATTTGATTAGGTAGATACTGTCAATGTTAATCTTATATTTCTAAGGTTTGTGTTCTCGGAAATAAGTTGCATAAATTGTGCTCTTTAGTATTTTAATACCTAGTTATAGGTATGAAAGTCTATAAGGTCTAAGTTCCACAATATTGACCTTGGTAAGAAACTAGCGTGCGGTCAAACCCCAAATAACAATATAATTCTATTACAACATTGAGATTTTTAAAGCGCGGAGGTAGTGAATCTCGACATAGCTGAGTCAATTGAATAATATAGTTATAGTACAGAATTGTAATTTGTAATATTTATTATGATATAAAATATACATATTATTATAACGAAAAAACTAAATTTCATTATTTTAATTCACAGGTAAATATTATCATACCTACTATTATATATTGCATACAACCAGTGGCGTTATTTCACATTTCGAGATGAAAACGTAGGACAGTATTTTCCTACAAATCACTTATGTGCAATCTACAAGCAAATGTATGTTACTGGCATTCATTGATTTTATTATCGTTACATAGTCGTGTGATATAAAATAATATATATAATAATATCATATCAAACGCTATTATTTTAATAGCTTTGTTGCGAATCGAGGGGAGCCTAATAAAGAATTAATTCTAAATAGAGTGTTCCTATATAATTGAAGTCGAACGTTGCACGTGTTAAGTTTCGTTGTCAATAACACGAGCGAACAATACCATATAAATATTTTATACTACGACCGCAGTATGTGTTGCGTACGTGGTGAGATTATAGCAGGTACATATACAAGTATACATCATGCTATTTATAACCGCAATGATTACTGTTGTAGGTATTTAATTTAGCGGCGATGGCCTGCGTGCCCAACGAAACGTACATTAAAATATTAAATCGGGACTTACGATAAGACTTACGAATCAAAGTGCCCATCGATTCAATAATAATATTATATAATACTAAGTCCGTTCGAAACGAATGCGTGGCGTCGCGTTCACCATTTACCACCCTTATCATATATCATCCGCTTGCGAATAACCCTCCGACGTATCGAATTATTACGCGATGATCCCGTCAAAAAAAAAAAGACAATCCTTTTCGAACCCCTATGCACAACATTATTACGCGGCCGCGTATTATATTACCGTATGTACCGTAAATGGGGTGAGAAAGTTCACCCTCGTTCGACCGCGGCACTTGCTGCAGCGGGGAGTTGGCTGATGCACTTGTTGCCAGATGCCCGTGGAAAATCGTTCGACGAGCTTTAAATACAGCCGATCGTGATCATAATTTCCATTATTATTTATTATATTATAATATAATACAAACAAAAATACGATCAGATGTTATATTCTATAGGTATTATATGAGATGTCTGCATGTAATGACAATTTTATTATTATCAGTGTAAAATTGACCCTGTCAAAAGTATTAATGTAGTTTTGAAGATCCTGGTTTTTTGACTTCACAAAAACGCTCATGATATATATATATATATATATAATTATAATTATTATATTTTTCAAAATTCAGAAATTGCGATTCCTAACTATAATAATAATAATAATTATTATTATTCATAACAATATGAGACATTAATAGTATACATATGTATTTCATAACGAAACAAAAAAATGTATCTTACATCGGATTACAGATGGATGATCAGAAAAATATTCAAGAATAACTACTTTGAAGTTTGAATAATGGATAGTTATAAACAATAAACTTAACCAAAAATAATATTACTATATGAGAATAAATATCATTTATATATATATCAGTTTTATTTATGGTACTATTAGGTAGAAATATATTAAATTTGATAAATAAAAAGTAAAAAGTCAATATTTTTAATACCAGGATTCATATTTTAAAAATCTCAGTCAGGCTTATCTGTATAATTTATAGTCGTAATAGTAAATTACAAATGATTTTTAATTTTAATATTTTACAACGCATTACAACATTGAACAGTTATTTATACAAGTAATATATTAATTTACACATGTTCATTTTTTTTTTTTAATTTGATTGTACTACACAGTATACATATACTGTACTAATATAATATGGTAAAAAAAAAATAAAATCTAAGTGATATGAATGATTTATATGGCAATTGACATTACAGAAAGTAATTACTGCAGTGTATACTGAATGATCGCATAAATCAAAATTATTTAGTCCAATAACGAAGTTCAAATTATCTTAATTATCGTATTAATAATAATGATAATATCTGTATAAACCTACGTTGTTAAAAATTAACTATGCGCTGTATTAAAAGTTGTATTATACTGTAATATGCTTATAATAATATTATAAGGAAAATGTGATATACGATTTAAATGGAACAAAACTTAACAAAAATTGTATGAAAAGTCGAATGATGAGATAAAAATTTGTTTAGAAAACAAACAGACAATCGAATTTTGTATCTGCCATCCGGTTTTTTTTTTTTATATACAGTTAGATTGTGGTAAACAGACAGTGCCATTTTTCACCGGCCGGTCAGTTCGCCCAGTTCGCCAGTGTTCTTCCGAAAGCGGATATATGCCGGAACCGGCGAACTGAGTGAACTGATCAGCCGGCGAAAAACGTCACTATGTCTGTTTACCACAACCTAACTCTTTATTATAAAAAACCGGACGGTCTCCGTGTTCCTCCAAGCGCGGAGCCGATGAACTGAGCGAACTGACCGGCCGGCGAAAAACGTCACTATGTCTGTTTACCACAATCTAACTATTTTTTATAAAAAAATCGGACGGAAGATGAAGGCTTGCAAAATCCGGTCGTCTGTATGTTTTCTTAAGGCTTACTCTTCGTCAATATTTCGTCCGATGTAATACATGACTATTCGGTTTTTTTTTTTTGGGGGGGGGAGGGGTTGGATGATACCCCCTGTATACGTGCTTGGTAATATTATGTGATGTATAAATAAATTCCATAAATTATTATTCGTTGCTTAACGTTTTGATAAGAAAAAAAACCATTTGTGTTATTACTGTATATTATATACATTTATACCTACGTATACCCACGTGATATACGTGGATGATAATAATATACAGGTTGTAATAAATTATCAACGAAATGCTTTAAATGTCAGTCATTTGATAATATATTATATAAACATATTAGAATGACTTAAAATTCTACGATTTAGAATTATTGACGGAGTGAATGTGAAACGATAAAAATTTTCTTATATTAATAAATATATAATTTATTATAGTTTGTTCGTATTATAAAAGTGAAAACTACCAAAAAAATATTAATAAATTCATTACTGAAATATTAGATGCTTCTTCAATTATATTATACATTTAAGAGCCATTCGAAATTCATACTTCCGGAAGTACTAAGTGACTAAAAAACTACCCAAATATTTTAAAATACGAAACAATAAGAATAATTCATCGTTTTTTGCTTGCCATTTTTCAATTTTACTAACCAAGTGATTCAATTTAGTTTTTTTCTTTAAACCAGCATTATTTATTGTACCAAGTGTTGTATGGAACGTACAATTTATATTGAAGTTGTGATAGTGACTTACGTGTTTTATTGACTTTAAAATAATAAAATAAATAAATAATGTTAAATTACATACCTATACCTATAATTATAGTGAACTATATGTTAAATTATACACCTATAGGCTATACTCGGCTATAGTGAGTAATTACTAATTTGTATAATTACTCACTTAACAATATTATTATTCTTTTAAAATAAAGATAAATAATGAATATATTTTTTTTTAATTTAATTGAGCTTTGCAAAATATAATAAATTGGTTATAGCCTTATAGGTTAGATTTTTGCAATATCCGTGAAATAATATTTTGATGATTAAGTATATTGATGTTCCAAATCCATAAGGACAAGGGCTTACAAGCTACAACCATATTTGATTCTTCGTGTCTTATGATTTACGATAATAATTTATCACTGTATAATAATATATACCTACCAACTGTAAAAATAATGCAATTGTGCAATGTGCCAATATTTAAATGTAATAATTATACAGAATATTATATCATGTTGTAATATATTGTATGTAGGTAATATTTATTATCTGTTCCACTCATTTGATGTGATTAAGTATAATATCTATATCTAGATACATGAAATTAAAATGAATAGGTATTATACTTTGTTATTATTATACATAACCACCGAAGGACTTTCTGGTCAAACAAACCCTCTGGTATTAACGATCTAAAGTATTATGTTTGATATTTATGTAAAAAATGTTCATAAAAAAATAATAATAAATGTTAACACGAAGAATGTTTAATCATAATCGATTCTTTGTACAAGTACATACAGAAGCTATACACGACGATGGAGTTTACAATTAATATTTTTTTTAATAATTACATTAAAAATGTATAACTGGTTGTACTTGAAATTTTAATCGGCTTAATTAATTAATTATAAATAAGTTTATAAACTTATTTTAAAATATTTATAACATTCTTGAAAGTTGCAATGCAATAATTATTAATTATAACTCACGCATATTTCTTGCAGTTTTCCTGAACCGCGGTGCTGACCCTATAATATTATATCATGACGTAGTGTAATAAACAAAATATATCCATCATACTTGGTGGCAAACCGTTGAAAGTTCAGTCTAGACCGAATTATGTGTAGACAATATAAAACCACGTTAATGTAGATAGTAGATTGATGCTATCAATTCATTACGTTGTTCAATTGAATTCAAGGTTTGCTGCCCCTTAATGTAACTATTTTTTAATAACTAGATTCGCATATTTGTAATTATTGACATTAAACAGAGTGGTTCAATTCATTTGTCGTAAATAGCCAACAAATTAACACGCGGTCTTGCGCCGAATTAGAATTGTCCTAATGACAAAATGTATACATAAATCGTGAACTCATAATAAAAAAATTGCGAAACAGTTTACAAGGTTTCCTTATTAAAACCAAATTATCTTGAATTATTTATTACAGATGAGTGTAGCGTAGTTCACGCTTAAGATGCTCTAAATACTGAAACAGTACGAATTCAAACGAAATGTCTAACACTCTAAACCCATGTAATACGTATTATAATAGTATTATAATCCTCGTGCGATATATTTTGGAAACAATTATGTTTCTATTTCCAAGGTTCGTATTAACGCATAAAATTAAACGTCAAAATGAAGCGTATAATCATTGTAATTGTGTAATTGTATATTTTTTATAATCTAAAATATAATATAACAATATAATACGACAAAACGAGTTTTTCAGTAAAGATTTTTTTACAGAGTTTTGCTCGTTTCGTCCGTAAGATTAATTTTACTTTTGGATTCTATCCAGTCTCCATTTCATGCAAGAGAAATAATAAGACATATGGTTTTCCAATACTTTGTGGATAAAAGTGTAACATAATACATATTTTAACTGACAACAACGAGTGACAAATGACAATAATATATTATCTGAAGATAACCCAACAATCAAAGTATCAAACACATAGGTACAGTGATCTACTGTCCTGATTCCTGAGCATACTGTATCACGAAAAGTTCACAACAATCAGTCTTCATTACAACAACTAACGATCACTCAAAGAAGAACAGTTTGATTCAATATAAAACCCATTTTTCATAAAATAAATTAAGTAAAAAATTGTTATAGTTACTATAAACATTGTCTTTAGCTTTTAGATATTATAAACTGTATTTACTATTTAGGTTTAATTAGAAGTAGGAAAATAACCGTTGTCCTTGAAGCCTTTACAATCAATAACAATAATAAAGAAATTAGTCTTATTTTTCACTGAGATAAGCATGTAAATTTAATATTTGTCCTTTTGTTTCTTTTCTTGTTTAAATTTAATATCGCAACACTCTAGTTTCTTCCTATACAATCGCATATAATATAATATGATTCATATCGATCCATCGGTAATTTTTAGATTTTCCCTGTTTGCATACATTCCTACTATAATTTATTATTTTAGTATAACTAATTAATTATTATACCAAAAATAAATAGAACATACCTAATTGTATGTATTTATTATTAATATTTGGAAAAATGGGTTTTTGATTAGTTTAAACAGTTTTTGACAGTTATTCTATTGTGCGACGATATTAATCATTTTTATAAACGATATAATTTTTTTAAAAACTAGATAGCAATAATGAATAAGTTATTTTATACGTCTTCGTTATGGTTTTATCTGATTATTGTAATATAATAATTACAGTCATATCATTTATGTTTTTATAATCCATGATATTATGAATGACAATTAAAAATAGACCATCTTCACAAGTATACTTTTTCATGGATAAGATCGAGGATAAAATACTACACAATCATTAATCAGATTATAGATATACAACTCAATAAATATAGACATAAATACTATTGAAAAATTAAAATATTAAACACATTTTAATACATAATAATAATATATTATTAAGTATAATATGTCAACTTTAATTACATCTATTTTCAAGGATTTTTTAAATATATTAAATTAATAGGTAGTATATATTCTTCATTTGTTTTAGACTATAATTTGTATTTGCTGACCTCTGTAGAACAGTGGATGTAAGTTGAAAATAAAACATATTATGATTTCACTTGAACAATAATACAATCATTTCTGTATTATATATTGGTTAAATTTATTACGTTTAATATATGCTTTGATTTTGAATGGTGATAAAGTATAATTTATACTTACAATAATTATTTATGACTCGAACTTGGAATATATTACATTAAAACTAATTCATTTTGTCTTAGTTAACGGTTTTAACACATGTGTTTTTAATGATGCTCAGCCTGCAGTTATACATATTTTTCTCAATATTTGTATACTTATCCTATTCTTATTCGTGATTCTACGAGTGTACTCATCCCAATTATTTCCTTTAATATTAATTATTCAAATTTTGTTTTTGGAAATTATAAGTATATTATTTATTTTATAAATATAATATAATTCTATGATTTGTTATACAATTTAAAGTGTTCTATGGTGGAACCAACATCTTTTTTTTTTAAAGAGAATAGCCCCTTTTCCAGTAAATTATTAATTTGATGGCTCTTTTGAAAATGTTGATATAACTAAATGAAAATTTGAAATAGTACCTAGTTTTTGAGATATATAACTTTGTGTTCTAAACTTAAGGATAACAAGTGTATGATTATGAATCTAGAAGTTATGGGGGCTATGATAATTTGATTATTCACAGAAACAATTTATAAAACATTTTATAATTTGTAAAATTGTAACAATTGTCTTAAATAAATACTAGATTTAAGATTACATATTTTAAAATCTTATAAAACCATTCTTAAGGAAAATATTATTCTTAGTAGGTACATATATTATACATTTTAATAACTTAGAAACTATTCAATCGAATTTCGATGTAGTCTCATTAACAAGTCAAATAAATAATCTGATTAACCATACAAATTTACAATAAGCAACGTTGGTTCTCATTTAAAAAAAATAGGTTTGAATCATTATATGATACTCCTTAAACAGTATAAAAAAACCTAAATAATATAAAATATGATTCTTAAGTATCATAGTCGTAAATTTTGTTGAAAATCTTGGGGCTAGAAATATCAATTAACAAGTGTTAGCATAATAAATTTATTATACTTAAGATGTTAAGTTAGGAAATAATTTGGGGTGCATCGTATATTTTTGGGGACTTCCCAATGTACGCCTATGTTAAGTTATACTTAATAATTTCAAAAATAAGAATTTAAATAAATAAATTATTAGGTATAGGAAAAACTGGGGATGGAAATGTTTGGTGAATCATTCTGTATATTAATGATACTTATATAGGTAGTCACTACCTAAATATAGATATATCTTGAGAACATTTGTCAAAAATACATAGGAAAAAAGCTAACTAGATTCTTTTTATGAAAACATTTTAACATTAGAAACATTTTATTAAAAAAACTTGATACGCTTTTTCCATTATAAATAATTGCAATGACAAAAAAAATGCACTTATTAATTATCATCAGATTAATACTGAAATAATATAATGTAATATAATTGCGTATACATATACGCAGATAAGACTGTAGAAAAACAAATAATAGTAAAATCATGACCTTACGGAAAACAACTTTTGTCTTACTCGTTATATAAACCAAACCGAATAATCTACGATCGCTGTGCTTATTATTATAATATGCGCAATACGCGTTTAGCCTTAGCTTGCAGTAATATCGTTAGAACCAAAGACGGACCGCATACGCAGACGCATATTATTAAAATGTTAGAAAAAAATATTGGTAAAAAAAATTGTCGTCCCCGGCTGAGGCGCATTACGGACGACGGTCGATTAATATATTTTTGTTTTTCGGCATTGAGAACCTACACGGATCTCGCCGGCATCGGACTTTTGGCCAGTCAAGGGTCAGTCTTCGTCATAATCGCAAGTTGTTTTTTTCCGCGTACGAAATGCCATATTTTATATAAGACCGTAGGACGAGCCCCGGACGAGGTCGAGTGCGGGCGCCGTTTTTAGCGTGGACTACAACAATATTATATTATTGTCCCCGACGAACGATGAAACCGGGAAGAAGAAGAAGAAGAAGAAGAAGAAAAAATCACGGGCGTATAATAATATTCTACCGACGTTTTCCTCGACCGCACTACTGTTATAATATAGGTATAGGTGCGCATAATATTATAATAATAACAATATGGTCGCAGGTATACGTCAACGGTGTCATCGCACTCGGCGCACGCACGGTCGTCCGCTGCTTCCGGTCGGAAGCGATCGACGACGATATTATTTTGGACGCGGAAATTCGACCTTCCACGTGGACGAGCGACCGAGAGCTGCACGACCCGTCGCACGTATAATGTCAGGAGGCGGTGGGTTAAAAAAAAAAATACACTCGGCTGGCACGATCGACTGTTTTGGACAATCGGAAGCGCGGCGTCCATTCAATGCTAATTAGGACATGCTGCAGAAAATATATTATTTTACGTATAATAACGTATATTATGGTATAAATATAAATTATGATACCATGAAATTCATTCGGATGACACACGAGCCACGAGGAGTGAGGACCCGATTGCGTTGTTCTAACGACGTGCCGTGTACGGTAATGTGATAATAATATTATGCCGACAATAAAACATAGCAATATTGTCGTGGAGTCACGACCATTCTAATATTCGACAGACCATAGTGATAATAGTTTAAAATCGTAACTATAACTTTATACAAAGTGTTCATATTTTGCAAAATGGGAAAGGGACCGGAATCTTGAATGAATAATAAACATGTCAGTGTACCTGTGGCTCTTCGAAAAAACAAAAATTTCTGTTCTGGTTCTTCAAAATTGAAAATTTCATTTCATTCAGCATTATTTTAAATTATGAATACATAGAACATAGATACTGTACATAATATAGTATATTATTTAAAGTTTATAAATATTTTAAAAATTACATAATAATGATTGACTTCTATTTGATATCTATTTACATTCATTTTATTATTAGTTCTTAAGTATTTTTTTACATTATAATTTAAAGAGTTGAATATTTTAGCTCCTAAAGATAGTTAACAAATTTTTAGCCTAATTTTTTTGTTTTTGCATAATAAATTAATTTTTATGTCATATGATATGATTTCACGCTTATTAAGTACCTGTATCATCCAATGAAGAAAATTTTTTTTAAATCTTTATCAAACCTTAAAATCTAGCCAGTCAGAGTATAAATAACATTTTTAATGGAAAAATGGAAAAATAGGAAATCATAAAAATCATCTAAAACATCATAAAAGTGGATATTTTTTCCAATAGCACGTCATTCTCTTTTCTGGATAAAAATGGATTCGTTTTCAACACACATAAGCAATAAGATTATTGTGCGAATTAATTATCTACGAACAACGTTATTAATAAATGGGCACAGATGAACGTTAAAATGTATGAAGTAAATTGAAAATGTAGCAATAGCTAAACAAGGTCTAAATATAAAAGGTAAGCAGATTGCTAGTAGTTGCTTATACCTGACTTATACGATGAATATGAACAGTTTTTTTCACCGATACTGCCTACCCATATTCAATACATATAATATAATATAAAGGTACCATTTTAAAAATGAGATGTTATAAGTTTATAACTCATATTATAATAAATAACTATTTCAAATCTTTACGGCACAAAAACATATTAACTAAGAAAACAAGCGTTGGTTAGTAAAAAAATCACAGCATCATTCGATATGACATCACCGCTAATAAAATAATTTTTGTCGACAAAACAGTACTCGTATAGTCGTCGCGGTATGTATACGTCACGCTTCTGCAAATTTTAGAGTGCGATATTGAAAAACTATCGAGTTTTGTTTGCCTATATTATGTTATGAACTTATAATATTGTACAGAATGTGTAGTGAGTCATCGGTGTTATAATATGTTGACCGACATAATAATTGTGTAAAATAACTATTGGCAGTGCTTAAATAAATCGCGCAACTCTAATTCGATTATTGCAAGACGAAATCATTAAATTATTATCGAGTAAAAATAACAAACTTTCAGCGTTATTCCAACAATTGTAGCCTTTAATTAGGTACATGCTATAGTACGCGCTACTTTAATATTATTTCGACAATTATACATTTTGGCGATATATTATTATATTATTGTAATCGTCATCCCGCACCTATGTTATAATAATAATAAGTGCGCACCCGAAACACAAACAACTCATTTAAAGAAACCTGTTTTTATTTTCTGTTAGATTTACATAATATTGTATTTTATTTGTTTTCATTAAATATCGTAATAGCAGGATAATGACATGACAATATTATAATACACCGGACGGCGGGTATTATGTAGGAGTAAAGTGTAAAAAATATGGATCCAAACAATACAACCAGTCGTTCAAACGGCAGTCATATTTTATTTATGCAAAATAAAAATCAACTTAATGCGTTATTAAAAAAAATTGTATATATAAATTATAGTTTATGAAATTAACACTTTTAACATTTCTTAAGAAGACACCGCAACAAGATTTCGTATCTTCGTGAATCTCACGTGTGAATTTTATGGTACAACGACGCTTTCACGCAGACTTTTTTCATATAATAGTAATAATTTGTCCGGGAAGTGAGTTTAGAGAAATATCCCCCCAATGGCCAATTATAAAATAAAAAAATAAAAATACTAAATAATATTTTCGTCAGAACCTCATCATGTAAATTATAGGTAGCCGTTTTCCTGAATGTTTTCTTCTTACTCGAAGTCTTTGTTAATGAAAAAATCTGTTTTTGAAAATTAAACATTCACCAAAAAATAAAATAAATAATAAATAAAATAGATGTTATAAGTTTATAACAAGCAGCTAACACAATTTATTTTTAAAGGTCTTTAAATTCTGAAATATTTCCCAGTCATTCGGTGCTGTCGATGCATATAATATATATTATTATGTCTATAGTGTTAACATGTTTTGCAATGTCACATATACGTAGATTGATACTCGTATTATAGTCGTATATGATAAGACAAATGTAATAAATCTTGGTACAGTATCCTCTTAATCACGGAAAAGAAGAGAAAAAGATATGAAAACTGAGTTGTTATTTTTAAAATTTAAAAATGTCTGTATAATAAAATATCTTATTAGTTATTCTAAAATAACTTGTTTGTTCATTTTACATACTTAGTGTGTATAAGTATATTACATGTACATTTTACATATTTTATATTTTTATGTAGGTATACTGTGCAGAGTATATTTTATTGTAGCATCACTCTGCAGTGGTTACATCTTTAATACATGTGTATTTTAGTTTATAACTACATCGTTACAAAATGTGTTTAATAAACCAATATAAATTGCCAACAAGTAGAACCAAATACATTATATGGAAAAACGTGAAAAATGATTTTAAACCTAACATCTAAGTATGCAATGGACAAATAATTTATTTTTGTTTTGTTTTACACAATATAGCTTTAACAATTGTAAAAAAAACACCTACACAACAATATATTATTTTGAACTCTAACTAAGAAGTAGTCGAAAATCGAACTACATATTGCATTTATTAAAATTGTATCAGCTGACATGTACTACGTACAAAAATATTAAAATTAATTAATATAATTTGGGGTTGGAACGGAAATGTTGCAATATAAAATTAATCAATAGGTACCTACTAAAAAATAAACGTTAAAACGTAAAAGGTACGAACTTTAAATTATTATATTATTATAATCTGCATGAACGACATTTTAATAGCAGAGCCGCAGAGGCATTCCTTCTATCGGTTGCAATTTGTAGCACAAGTAATTCAAGATGTATTTGTTATATTGTTATATAATCCAATTGATAAAAATTAAATTAAACATAATTATAATATTAAATATAACGATAATAAATATTAATATATTTATTTATAGATTGACCCGCAAGAAACAGGGCTCTGATACAAAGAACAAAAACGACTAAGTCTATATTATTATAATATATTGTTTGATCAAGACTACGAAACCGACTCTCTTCCATCGTATGCACTTGAAATGAAATGAATTTTGATTCGTCTAATTTATTTCAATCACATAATACCACAGCTACTGAACGGAACGACAGGATACGGGTGACGGCGGCAATATTATATTCGTATACTATGTGTAAGCGACGATAAAAGTATGGGGAGGACTTATAATAATAAATATACACGTGAAGAAAAATATCGGATCGACATGGGAATAAACACGCGGAATATTACACTAGCTATAGTACAGTGTTTTTTTTTTCATTCATTAGAATTCGTGGTTTCCAAAACGGCATTATTCTACAGCTTACAACGGTTCTATCGGTCATACAAAAAAATTACTTAACGGAAAAATTTAGGAGTTTTCGAGCACTTAGCAGTACCTACCTATAATGCATTTTGTATACATAATTATATGTGTAGGTACACAGGCAGTGATGAAACATGGAAAACCGAGGCACCTGCACTGTAATTTTTAAGAAAGAGCCCATAATTTGTGTTTTTTAGTTTTTATGCTTAGTTTCTATACTTATAAACAAAATTTGGGGTCGATTAATAGAAGATCCTAATATATTTAATGATGTTCAATGATTATAATATGTATATATTTTTTAATTAAAACAAAATATAGTGTCAGGGTGTTAGGTTTTAATTTTTAATTCTATAAAATTATATGCTTATTCACATTTTATATAGGTCCTTACTATTAATGAGGTACTACCATCACATATATTATACTTAATTTGCATCGTGTAAGAGATAAAATACTAATTTCGAGCGAAGGGAAAATTATTTTTTTTACCATATCAATATAGCAATATGAAAAGCTTTTTGAAGAAAACAGTGATCACTGTACAGTGTACATATTATTAGATATAGGTAGGTATAACATGTAGGTATACCAAACACAATCATTAGTCATTACGTTATGCATCAGGTTTGTGGTACCAGTGAACATTATCGTCGTCGAAAACCAACGGCTAAAATCTGAATTATTGATACACTAACGGATCAACCTGACAGAGTCATCTCCGTTATATAGGTAGATACTAGATATCTACATAATCTACATAATAATATGTGTACCTGAGCGTCGAAAAGAAGATGACACGTCGAATAATAAGCCTAATGATAATATCTATACCTCGCTTACGGTAAAAGAAAACAATCCGATAGGTGATAATAATAACAGTACGTGTCCAAGCTACCATAATAAATAATGATAATAATATTATATTGAGTCGGCGCGTTATATACCGTTCGCTTTCCGTCTTCGTGACGAAGGTTTTACTATTTCAAACCACCCGAATAATAAAAACCAAAAAAAAAAAAGATCATCCCTCCACTATATACATATTTATATTGTTCGCGGTAGTCGTACCTACCTATCCGTATTACATTAAGCCGTTGCAGTACCTAGATATACCTACAAAAATATAATGTCACGTTTCGCGTGTACATAATGACTTATGCAATCTTCGAATATTATTATGTCTAGTCGGACGGGAATATTATAGGTATTCAGTACATCATTACGCACTCGTTTTATTTTCAAATCTAAACTGTTGGACAAAATAAAAAATATGCAATAATATGTTTTGAAGATTTCCGATTACATAAACATGCATGCCAGTGTACAACGTGATATTTCATTCCTATGTGGATACTTTTAAAAAATTAATTTAATATACTAGTAAATTATGATTTTTCTAGTTTACACTTTTGCGTTCAACATTTACAGTAAATTAACAACACTAACTGAAACGGAGATAATACATTATTAAGCAATATAATTATTATTATTGTATTCGATACAGGCATAATATTAATCATACAATATATTATATACATATAACATAAAGGTACAACGTGTTGTTTTTCGTTCAACTATAATTTCTAAACTGTTTTTAACTTCCCTGGTTTGTTTTTAGCTATATAAAGTTTAATTTATTAGTAAAAGACAAAACTCAACGGCTAACGAAAATCTAGATGATTTAAATTTACCTGATATTAACTATGAATCATTGATCAAACATTATTAACAATTTTTTCGAATGATATCTATTTCATTTCTATCATTAGTAAACATAATGATAATATGAACTCAGAAAATTACAATTAAATATTTCACTAAATAATTGAAAAGAAAAAAATTTCACATACATTATATACTTACAAATTAAAAGTGTATGCGTACCTATAGGTATGTCAAAAAATTGTGACATATCTCGGAATGCACACGTCTTACCGGTTTTAAGTCACGTATAATATCGGTTATGTTTTTCTCCAGATTCATATATAATATATTTTTTGTAGTTTTTTTCTCTTTTCCGTAACCATAGAACGGCTTTAACACGTTTTACAAGATAATATAGAAACCAGCTTAAAGCGTGGCCGTTATTGTTATGTATTTAAATTTTGAATTTCGTAAACAGTTTAAGTTACCAACCCTGTTGACGAACAACTTACTGATCGTCTGCTTACATTCATAATATTTATCGATGCCTACATCACATAGCAACAAGAACTACGCTTGTATTTCCGTTTGTTTTCCAGTGTTTAATTTCTGTCAGCAGTTTTTAATAATATAATATTTTATTGACAATATTAAATACCAATAGGCAATAGTGTATATTATTAAACCCATTAGGACCCGTATCTTAGATTTTCCGATGATCCGTATTTGGCACTTTCCGTATGCACAAAAACAACAACAACGCTGTTTTTAATAATTTATTATAATAATGATTAATAATTGTGTTTGAAAATAATTTTTGGGGAGGTTAAAACTAGAATAAGTGGTTTCGTCTGCGGCCGAGTCGACTATCACAACATCTGCTGCTTCGTTGACACCGATACTGGAAATCTCCACTAGCGTCTCCAACTCATTTCTCGTTGCCCGTGATCGGTTCTCGTCAGGCGAACCGTTTTTTTGCGCATCGGACGGTGATACTGCGGACACCTGTAGGAGGATTTCGTCTGCGGCCGAGTCGACTATCACAATATCTCCAGCTGCTGCTTCGTCGACACATACACCGAGCATCTCCAACTCCTTGCCAGTTGCCCGTGATCGGCTTTCGTCAGGAGAACCTAATATTTGTGCATCTCTGAACGGTGATAACGTGGACGGACGCCTGCAGTTGTACGGTACACAGAAATTTGTTGTCTCCGTCTTACAAGTGCGTAACATACCAAATTTTGCGTTCAGCAAACCACGCTCTGTTAGTTTAAAAAATAGAGTGACCCCTTATACAATTTAAGGGTAAGACTATTATCTAGAGCATCTCTCGGGTTTTTTATTATGTTTTAATTTTATAACGAGTTATGAGTATTTTAAGATGTACAAACAGCTTACAATTTTAAAATACTCATAACTCGCTTTAAAATTTTAATTTGACAAAAACCCTATATGATGCCCTAGATAGTAATCTTACCTTTACATTTCAGAAGAGGTTAATTTACTCTGAGTATTAAACTAACGGCTAAACATGCTCTGCTGAGTGCAAAATTGACAATGTTACGCACTTGTATGTTGTAAGACGGAGACAACAAATGTCTGGGTAGCGTCCTCTGAATGATAATACACTATAGGGATTATCTCTTCGATAACTTCTATTGATTTGCTACTGAAACGTACACATAATTGGTACAATAAATAAACTGATCAAATAAATATTTTAAAGTCTAGTCGGTCAAATCGATATAATAATACATTATTAAAATTCAATTTGTGTGTTTATAAAATATAAATATAACGAAAAATCGAAAATGACATTGCATGCTTTATTTTGAGTTACTTAAAACAGGGCCCCTACGACAACGTTGACAGTTCTTGTGTTATATTATTTGTACATGCATTTACTGTGGTTCGGTGACAATACGAATTACTACAATAATAATAAAATCACGCTACGTCCACTTTGTTGTCGGCCCTAATGCGGTCGACGAGACGAGTTCAACAAAAAAATCACGAAATTCGCTTCCACCCCCTTCAACACCAGTCCATTGTAAACCAGTACAAAACCGTTTCCGGTGTCCGATGAAACGCGTGCAGAAATCTATTCAATGCTAATGAGTAATGACATCGCACTGCAGCACACGTTTATAACTTCAGAGTTCAGACCCCAAAACGTCAAGTAGGGTTACCATGTTACCGCGATATAGGTACCTATGTAATGTAAAAGACATTAGTATAAAATAGTAATCCGCAATATAGCAATGTATGAAAATATAGGTAAGTACACAAGCACAATATATTCACAATATTTTATTTTTTTAGCATGAACCAATCCCTATTGGGTAATTTTATAATTCCTAGGTGAAGTAAAAAATAATTATTGTAATTAAATTTCCCAGATGATCGGGTAATCTCAACTACATTATCCACAATGTATTCAATATTACCCGTAACATATTACCTACATCTATATTAGTTAGTTAATTAATATAACAAAGCTGTAGAGTTTGTATGTTTGAATTCACTAATCTCTTCAGAAACTGCAAGTAAGATATGAAAAATTATTTCTGCGTTAGACGGCCTGTTTAATTAGAAATAGGCTATATGGGCAGGCTATACTGCAACATCAAGCTATGATCCCCTAGAAGCGGAGCAGTGACCATAAACGTTTACCATGCATAAATGTAAAATTCGTTTTTTACTAATGGCTAATCTTAGTAACTATTAGACCTATTTGAGATATCAATAAAATAGTTATTTCTTAGATTCCACGATACTCGGAGACTGTTTTTAGCACTTACTCACGATTTACTTTCAGGTTAATAAAAATCAAAAATTGTTTGTTTATGCATAGGATTTCCATACAGCTAGACAGCTAGTATATTTTATATTATCACATATTTAGACAGTCATTTAACTGTACAAATTGTATCAATTTGTAATAACATTTTTATATTATTACCTATACATTTGTACCATACCATCATATATGACTATGCTTTATACATCACTGTCTTAAATCGCATAGGTAAATGGTAATCACAATTGCTCGTGCATTATACATCGATCGTAATGCTGTATAGCCGTATAGGTACATAATAATATAATGTATAATATTTGTTTAAAATTAAATCATGACGCCAATATTATTATATTTATTAAATTACACTGTTTGGTATATACTTTATATACCTATAGCACATGTAGAGAAGATAGCATATTGTGATTTATTTCAATTGACAATAGTTATGTTATATAAGTGCTTTGGAGAGAATTTCAAAATATTGAAATAACCAACTCGAACAATGACTGATTCTCACAAAAAGCGAAACCGATGTCACTACTATTAACAAACCTATTTTTTTCTCCAATATCACCAATTATAACTAATTGTTCCTCTAATTTTATGAAAACTATATATATATATATATTAAATAGTTTTCACTTGTAAACTGTCTATTTAGCATTCAAAATGCTATCTGCTACCACATATAATATTCATTATAATTTATAGTATTCAGAATATTCTCCGATACACATTTTATACAATAATAAGTTATAATAAATAAGAAAGGAAAATATTATATTATTATACTGAGTTCAGTTCGATGCATTACTGTATTAGAAGTTTTTTAAGTGATTTAGAAAAAACAGCGTGTACACAATAGGTATAGTAAACAATTACTAAAACTCCAAATTAACTAGGTATAAACATTCATACTAATCACACTTGATTCATCATTTACAATTATATATATTAATATAATGATCCATCTTCACGTACCTCATAGTATAATATAGTACATCGAATAAGATATTAAAAACGAATTCGGAATATTTTAATAATTTTTATCATAGGAACTGAGTGACAGTGAACACGAAGTATCTCAAACCTTCGGTCCTTGATTTTTTGTTTTATTATTGTGCACAATATAAATACAATAGCATAAAGTAATACTTCTATATTATTTTTGTGTGTCCTCAAAAATATCAAACCATAACATTAGTATTATAATAAACTATATACAATATTATATTATTATGTTAACTGATGTAATGTATGTGTTTTTGAATTATTTACATTGATCAATATTTGTTTTATATTTTAATGTTTTGTATAATAATGATTTTGGAATTTACAATGGTAAATATTGTCTCACTTAAATACCCACGTGACCACATGAAATAAGTGAAATAAACTTTTGCCTAAATATAATTTAAATGTGCACACAATTGACATTTCATATTTCCGTGTATAATTATAATTTTTATTTTCACTTGTTACAATTTTCTGTTAAAGTTAAACGACACTTAGGGCCAGTTATACCATTTATGATTAAAGTTAACCGGAGTTCAATCCGCCGAATTAGCAAGGTTGAATATCTGTTATCAGCTGATTAAGCCTTATCCTAGTTTAACCGTAGACGGTACAACTGGCCCTAAACCGGCCGAATTATGCCGGTAGTGAAATCTGTTATCAGTCGATTAGCGTTAAACAACACTTTACCGGATATTGCAACTTGTAAGCCCTAATTGGAATTACATTTGGTAATTGATTCGGTAAAATCAATTTATGATGTATCGAGTTTAATTTCGTACTTACAAGTTTATACATAGATGTATTCAATTAGGTTTGTTAAAAGTGTTATCTTATAATTTTATCAAGCAACTAATCTTAAATCTTAAATCATAATGTTTAGAAGTTATTTATAAAATTATTATGTCATGAAAAAATCAAACACACATATTATAATTTTCTATGACACCAATGTAATTATATTGATTACACATTTTCTTAGATTATAATATGAAATACTGTTTTCCACAATCTAAAAAAGACGACCGGCGAAAGTATAAAACGAGTATTCATTCAAGAACCAAATATTACTAAACCGTCATAGAAAATATAAAATAAAATTAACTCTTGTTAAAATATAATTAAATACATAAATAATAAAATATATGAGCGTATCAATAACATTTGGAAAAATCCGTAGTTCATTGTATCCGTCGTCCAGTGTTGGGTAAATTACTTTTAAAAAGTAATGAAATTACGTTACTCGTTACTTCAAATATTTTTATTTTAATTACATTTGCGTTACCTAAAATTATTTTTATAACGTTACATTACTTTTTCATTAATAAAGTAGTGCGTTACAAACAACGTTAATTTTTTTATCATTTTTTTTTAACCATATTCAATTAATTTGATTCAATAATTGTTGTGTATATATTTTACAATAGACCTATCTTAGTATTATGTACAAATGTACAATCATCCCACCTATAAGGCTGTATAGTCTTAAGTCATAAATCATAATTCATTTTTATTAACATTTATTTTTAAACCGAACTTTTTTCTTTCTACTAATAAAGTGATAACATTTATTCTTGGAATGTTTAGTAATAATGTAATTATCGGAATCAAAAATAAATATAATTGATTTTTAATTTTTCTGGGATATCCTATACCTGTAATACATTTAAAACTATTATTTTAATAACGCGGAAAATAACGAGTTAGTGCGTTACTTCATAGAAATTACTTTTCAAAAGTAATTTTGTTACAATTGCGTTACTTTAAGTAAAATGTAATGAAATTACTGCTGCGTTACTGAAAAAGTA
>WHPZ01586985.1:5266-31715 GCA_016617965.1 Macrosiphum rosae | reverse complement strand
TCCTAAAACTAATAATGAAAATATTTTTAATATAATTTTTTTTTATTTATATTTTACTTTTTAATTTACTTTTAATATGGAAATTTATTTATAAATTATTTAAATGCTTCTACTATTACACCCATTATTATACCCATATCTCTAATAAAAATTATTATTTATAAATAAGTTTTTTCACTTACTTAATTAGTATTTTAGATAATTTTTAGGTCATTTTTTGAAGTTTTTAGGGCATTTTTGCACTTTTTTTAGGGCTTTTTTGCATTTTTTTTAGGGCATTTTTGTATGTTTTTTAGGCCATCAACATCCTAACTCTAATAATAACATTCTGGCAACAGGATAACGTACTCTCGTCGATCACGACCGACGCAAGCAGCGGACTCTCGCGGAGTCAAAGTTTCTCCGGCCATATTGCTGTATGCGCTCATAGAGTGCATTCGATGTATGGGCTTCACCATTTTTTGCCAGTCAAAACAATATTTAGACGATAATAGTAATATTAATTTATAATATTGTGGGCTATGCCGAGGATCTATTTTGTTATTTTTGTACGCCGTACAAATGTAGTTCTCATGGACATTTTTCGTGTGAAATTGAAAATTCCGTGTTTTGTAACGTATTTCGTAAACTTATCGGTTGACTTCCGAACATTTAGTAAATAAGTGCATTTTTCTTATTTACTACAAAAATGGTATTTTTCAAATATATTATTGAAACTAGGATTTATTGTACAATACACCACTTTATATATTAATTGATGGACTCAAGTGGGCTGTATTACAATGTGACTTATATCCGGATTAAAATGTTATTAGTTATTAATTATTGGATTCGCGATTAGTATTTAGCACCCCACATGTGAGATATTAGTAAATTGCGCTACACGACCTATTCATCAACCGTTTTGTGGTGGATTTATGGAGGGGTGATTATCATTAGGACAACATTAGCAAAATCATGACAACCAAACTTTCGATCAAATACCAACATCATCAGCTTCTTAAAAGAAATTGAATTGTATAACCTAGGGTACAGGCGCGGATCCAGAATACATTTAATGGAGGGGGGAAATCTCGGATACAATTTCATCCTAAGTCTGATAAAAACAGAGTAAATCCTATGTAAGCTAATGGGTAAATATTAATATTCGAATTTTTATTTTTCAGTTGAATTAGATAAATAAAATAAAATGTTAATAATCTTTAGGTTAAATTAACATTTTATATGACATATTATATTAATGAAATATAATATACATTTTAAATAAAAATAATAATTGACACAACAGTTTATGGTTTTTATATAGAACGATTGTAATGTACTTTTGGTGTACTTAAGTGCATTTTAGTGTACCTTTTAATACAAATAAACCGGCATTCGGGTAGGGAAGCAGTGGCGGGGTCGAGATAACATCGGTCAGTTTTCGTACTATAGCATTTTAGATTAGACGGCAACCGATAAAAACGGACACCGCCGAAACGCGATCGGCAAGACAATGAATTTTATCAGCCCGCCGAAAACATTAGACATTCTCGAATTCGCCAGAGTCTACGGGGGTGGGGGAGTCGACCCTTGTCCCCCCCAACTTGGATCCGCGCCTATACTATGAGATATATATTATAATGTAAACGTATAGTTGTAAAGATAACTACGAAAAATGTCCAATTCTAATTGCTTCCAGATAGTTTTTTTGTGTTACATCCTAGTTGTGACGTGATTAATATTTTCCATAATATTGATCATACCTTTTTATAAATATAGGTAATATTATCATTTCACATTCAACGACACTGCTAGTAACCAGAAATAAAACCGAATTGACAAACTTGAATTGATAAAAATAATATAATATACATTTTTATTAACTCAATAATAATATTTTTTTATAAACAAGACGCTACAGACAATTATAAATCCAATTAAAAATTTGAAAGAAAATTAAGATTGGGATACATAATTTTTTATTTCAAAAATGTTTGATTAGTCTGTACATTAAAAAAAAACCTTGACCTCAATTCTTATATTATACGCCAAAAAAAGTGGCCCGAATTTCATGTACCAAAAAATAAACTCGTGCCCCAAATCGGAAGAAATGTTTACCGTGAGACGCATCTATAGTTGTAACACTTTTCTCTCTCCCACACACTCTCTCTAAGTCTCACTCTCTCCACCACCCGTCACCGTCACCCATCGTATTTTTGGTACTGTTTGAATATGATACTACATACGCAATTTTACATCGCCCATCTTACCAACCACCCTTTTTAAATGTAAATTCAAAAATAGGACGCACCGTAGCTCCGCATGAACAAAAATATTTTTAACACCGAAAGTCCGCATGCCATGTGAAAAAAATATTTTATAAAATAGCGGTGATTCGTGCGCAGATACGGTTCTCTCGGAATGTAATAAGTAGGGACGTTTGTTTGAACACCGTGTCCAATCTCAAAAACGACCACACCCACCTCACCACGACTGCTGACGACAGCGTTATTCACACTACCGATATCCGCACAGACGTTTATTGTGGTATCATTTTAACCACATACAATAAAGTTACGCAATCATAATGTCAAGAGTTTTGATTTACTACCGGAAAAGTTTCAACTACTACGATTCGGAAAATGTTGAGCCAGAAGAATCTATGTCTCCACGAGAGCGGGAATCGTCACCACCGGCGATACACATACCAGGTGTTGATAGTCAAATCAATGCCCTAAGAACTAGGTAACTTATGCATGATTATAATATTATTAAGGGGACATTGAATCACCATGACGTGTACCTAGCTATAAATGTTAAGTCTGTCGAGCGTTGACTGTCTTACAAATGTACACATTGAGCACAGTGGTGCCAAAGCCCATGTTTATGTATGGCAGCTTATAAACATTTTTTTNGGGTCCATAGGAGAATAAAATGATGAAAATGAATAAGAATAGGATCAATTATTATTAATTATTATTGCCCGTCGAGAGTAATAACAATATTAATATTATGATATAATATAAAATGTTACATTTCGTTTATATTTTTGTATTTTTTACTGACGTTAAAGGTGATTAAATATAATTTTAATAATTATATTACATACGTATTCACTGAAAAAAGAAGAGATATATAATCAAAAATAAAACAATAAGATAAAAGTGTGTGGCCAATATTGTTTGTGAAGGGTTTCAAATTTTCATTGAAAGGCCCCGCGGGCTGCGTTCTGATGAAAATATAAATTATCAGATATTAATTTTATACAGATCATAAACAGATGGGTTTCACCACTATATATAATTCATCAAAAACGTATACGTTAGGTATATCACACCTTGGTTTTTACCCGTCCTTCATGAACGAATATAACGTACCTACCTATATATTATAATAGGCCTTGACTCATTTATTCGTACCCGTGAATACGACACGTCCGACATAGACAAAACGCATTTACGCAATCTGAGTACAACAGTTTTGATACTAGAGTAAAAGTACCTATAATAAAATTGAATTGTGGCATTATTTCTGATGGCAAGACGGTACGTTTTTTCCATTATTCCCAATATAACGTTCATTATATCGTTTGAAAATATCGAAGATCCAAACATTTTTAAACGACCTTAAATTATTTTCAAAAAAAAAACTCAATATCTTGCACTCCAAAATATTGTCGTATTTTAATTTTGTAATAGGTGTTTTTATTCTAACACCAACATTTAGTGAGTCATACTCAGACTGCGTAAACGAATTTTGCTTATACGGGTCCATAGTTCATATAATCGTGAATTCAACTAATGATTCAGATTCATCAGTAGGCTTAAAATCGAACTATCTCTGAGGTTCCTAAAATATAAATAACGGCTAACAACCAGTGTTGGACGTTGGTGTATATTTTAATTTTTTAAAGAAAAAAAACAAAACAAAAACTTTAAACTGTATTCTTTGTTTTAAATATTGTATATTTAAAATAACTTAATTTTAATATAATAATATGATATTATGTAATTCACTTATATGATGCCAATATGCCGCGTACTAGCATAATTATGTATCACTTTTTATTCATTAGTAATGAATCATTACTTATTTTAATATTAAAAGTATTTGAAATGTATTTTAAATATTAATTAATTAATTATTAATTTAACATTTTAAATGTGGTATTCAATAAAATTAAAAAAATGAATTAAAATTAAGAATGGTTATAGAAATAATTGTTTAATGCATTAACTTTTTTCCTGAAGGATATCTATTATTATTTATGATTAATAATAAATAAAAAAAAAACACAATATTCACTTGGATTTTACACTATTTTAACATATTATGTTTTATTCGTTTTAAACAATGAAAATAAAACCGTTTAAAACAAATGTTTTAAATTGATGTTCTAAAAATGTTTAAAACATTGTGTTTTATAAGCATAACAACCCTACAGTAACAATCACTAAATACACCCCTAAAAAAAACATTTCACACGTAGCCCCTCTATTTACCAATGAGTGGGTTACAGATTATAAAAGATGAACCATTAAAGTTTTTTTGTACCTATGTTTGTAATTGTTCAATATTAATGAAATGTAAAGAAGATATTTATAGCTTAATAATTGTTCAATTACAAACACATTACCTGTGCATTTATAATTGAAACGTTTGTTTCTTGCTTGTTTTTCTTTAAAGGCAGATCGAGAACAATTTTATACACCGCATGATCCAACCCGGTTTGTACGGCCTCGACCGAGCAGATTGAATTATTATTATTGTCAATTTTTATTTTAATCGAAATATTGTTTTCTTGTGGCGTCTATAAGGTGTGTATGTACATATAATTTCACATATAGAGCACATTGTCAGTAGCAGCTGGAAACCGTTGTACCAACCGATTCGTAATAATACACAACTATACGTGGTCTTCCTATCATTATGAATATTTTTCAACCAACTAATTTTAATTAATTATAATATTTTCTAAGGTATTATATCTAAATTGATTTATATAATAATTATACACACTTCAGTGTATGCATAATTAATGTTTAAGTACAGTTAGACCGTGTCCTATAGTAATATATTAATTTTTAAAATTAAATAAATACGATTGAGTTGTAAAATGTTTTAAGTTTATTTTTCAATCAAATACCTAATCCTTCTCAATAATATTACTCAAAAAAGTACGATGCATATTATATTTTGAACGGAGCCGGGAGCGATGAACGTGTATGATATATTTTTTTTCCGTCTTTAAAATTTTTTTCTATTAGAAATATAATATATAATGCTTCGATTTTCAGTTTCAGCATCTTTTCTGATAGGAAAGTGAATCTAGTTGGTATTTTAAGAGATCAGCGTTGAAAATTCCCAGTAGTTTTTTACCTACTTGTAAAATTAATTAGGTAGGTAAAATGAAATGTAATTTAAAACAGGTGGCCAATGGTAGAGGTACTCATTTCCTGCAGTACAGTACCTAGGTGTTAACTATCGAGTGAGTCCTGCAATGAATAGGGTGTTGAATTTTAATTCAATAATATATAATTGCATATGAAAAACTATTCTAAACAGCGTGTAATATCAAATATATTTCATAATATATATTTCTTATTGATAATTAAAATAATTTTTCAGCTACCTATACAAATAGTAACTATTACGGTTTCGACAGATTTAGTTTCCGCCTAAGAACGTTGCATTTATTTCCATATAGGGAATAAATATTTATGTAATATGTACATAGAAATATTTCCAGGTGGATTTAGAAATGTTGGAATATAATTATTTATCGGATGCTCATTAGAATTTTCATCAAATTTATAGTCAATCATTGACTTTCATTAAACCAATTACACAATTTTAATACAGTACTTCGGGAGTCGTTTATTAAAATTTGACCTATTCTTTGCTTTTCAGTATTTGATAATGTTTTTTTAGTTTTATTGAAATCATCTAAAAACAAAATATTAAATTAAATTAGGTAGGTACCTACATATTTACGATATTATAATTGCAAATTTATAATACATGTGATTTGCTATTGACAATAATAATCTCAGCATATTGTAATACTTATAGAAAAATAAATCACTATAGGTAATAGAATTCTAAATAATAATTATTATCCTAAGTCATTTAGGCTGAACGACCATCTCCACTAGGAATCATTTTTCGTTATGTAGTGATTTATAATTGAATTCATGTTTAACACACCCGTTTCAATGACCTACTCAATTTCGATAGGTACACTTCACAGTTTAATACCTACTATACAGCAGAGCGAATTCCCCGATTTAACACACCCACATACAATGACGAGGTGCGCTTGACCGTTTGATACCTTCTATACAGCAGAGCAAGTTATCCGGTTTTTTTTTATTAAAAATGTTTTTGGTGACTGATTCTAAACAAACAATTCTATGACGTGTACAAATAATGAGTCATACATATAGCTGCGAATCATTAGAATCATTAGATCGATATGTAAGGTTAATCGTTATCTAATTGTTGAATCCAAATAATGTTATAGGTTGACTATCGATATTTAGATAGGTAGAGGAAAACTGTTTGAATAATTAGATAAAATATAATACAAATTATTATTGAATTAATATTGTAATAATTTGTATTAGCCACTGTACATACTATATGCTATTCTTAAAATGTTAAATTTAGTAATTATTGTAAATAATATTTTGTATTTTTATTCTCTATTATGAGTTAAATCGATATCCATAGGTTATATTAGATTAGTTATATTACATCAGTCACTGACCACTGTATGTCTGTACATAATAAATACTATTCTTAAAATGTTTAATTTAGTAATTATATTGTAGATAAATTCTATTTATATTCTATATTATGAGGTAAATTGATATGTAAACGTTAAGTTAAATTAGATATTCTTGACCACGGGACGCTTTTAAATGTGATACATATTCTATGATTTCGAGAAAAAAATACGGTTTTACTTGATTAGTGTATTATGGTGTTACTAATATGGTTGCTACATTTTTACAGATAACTAAAGAGCATAAAAAGACGAAATATGCATGCAAATATTCGTAGATATTCCCATATGATACGTGTGGAAAACTGTTTGTCTGTTGGCTCCTTGGCGCTTTATAATATTATATAACATTCTATAGTTTTTTTTGTTTAACATTGCAAAATGATTATTTAAAATTTTTGATTTTCACAATTCCTGGCCATACATTTACAGTGCCGGATCTACAAATCATATAACCCGGGGAAAAACATAATATTATATTATATATGCTTTACGAGTTGAAAATTTGAAATTTGCACCCCTCTATAATTAGCGCCAGGCGCATGGATCGCCCCTCCCCCCCTAGATCCGGTATTATACGACTAGAACCGGAGTATTTAGCATTTTGTATTACAACCTGGAAAGGCGCACCACCACTGTTATACTCGCATTTAAATTGTTAAAAATGATAAAAACTTCATAAGCAATTAAACACAAAATATATTTACCTGTAATGTTCGCGACGAGCAATTATAGCTTATCACGCGATAGTGATCGTCGCGGCGGCGAAATCTCACTCCTCGTCTATCCACAATGATTGTAATCGTTATTTAATGTATGTTCTTTGTTTTTTCTTCTGTGTGTGATTATTGCTCGTTCGAGGGCCCCGCCATTATCAATGTTATTGTTTGGTTTTCGTGATATCTTATTACTGGGGCCAACGCCCTTTTACACACACGCATACTTTTTTTTTTATATAGCGCGTAACACACAAGTAACTTTTTTTTGTGTTGTTGCTGTTTTTTCTTTATATTATAACCCTTTTCGGTGTTACACGTCATTCACAATTGCGTGGATTATTATTATTGTTGTTACCAGAGAATCGTCTGATCATTGTGATCCAACACTCATTATTATTTATATCGTCGGTGCGATAGCCGTTAGTCAGTTAACGGACAACGCAACTTTATATCTCAAAAATAAATATTCATCGTTACCAGCAATATCCGTGAGTCATTCTTAATTAATTATTAACGTTCGGCTGGTTGCTGGAAATCGTCCGACATCGGAGTTGGTGACAGATGTCTTGCGTAAGTCCGCCAGCCACTCAAACGAGTGGTGTGTGGGCCGCCCCGGTGTTCCAGTGCGTCGGGTCAATCATCTGAGCGATTACCATTATAGCAGTCTGCCTTAATTTTAAGTTAATGTTAAGTCCCCGATCTGTGTGAGCTCTGTGGTCATGGCACCAAACCGAATCGACCACAGTGACCCCCCCCTCTCGATAACTAAACTGTACTTCCTCCTTCTCATGTACTACCATCCATCCACGACATAGATTTCGTCGTCGTAAAATTAATTGTCTAGCGTCACTTTGGTCAGGTGTAGATTGGGTTGCCTATTCAGAACAGTAGTAGGCGTCCTCTGACAGTTCTCAAATGTATTTCTTGTATTTCTCTCTCGGTTTGCACCGAGTGGTCCTTAAGATCTGTGCTCCCCCCCTTTCCGGGCATATACATATAATATTAATTTATAATTTAAGTAAATAATACAACCAATATAGTTATAATTACAAAACAACTGAATCTAATATTTTACCTACCATAATAAATTAAATACTAATACTAGGTAAATTTTTCTTTATTGTTTTTTAAAATGTTAAATCGATTTTAATAAATATCAAAAGCTGTTTGCTATCCTTTCTAAAACTCTGTAAGCCAAAAACTTGTAAGTTGCGTCCTGTATGTCTCAGGTATAGGTATATACATATGTATAAATAGATAAGGAACATTTTGGTAATAAGAGGACTGGAGGTAAGATGGGACATCGTCGTATCACTGAAATTAATGATTTTTAGGAATAAATACTTAATCAAAAAATGTAGGATGTTCAATGTTAGTCACACTATAATTTATAGTAGGTAATATTATATTATTGTATATCAACAAATAATTCAAGTGATACTATGCACGGGTGTTTTGAACTTAAGGGCAATATGCGATGTGATATTTTGCAAACATAAATTAATAACGTTTAAGTAATTTAATAGTTTTCGAAAATATTACTGTTTTATTTATAAACATAAATATCTGTAAAAATCGAACTTCAAAGTTATCCAAATTTCTTTCTACATTAACACAAATTAATTTTTTCCTCAAAATAATTTGCACATATTCTAGATTTTTAAGCATTTTGTCAAAATTCGAATTTTAAATGCTTACAAAGTGAAAATATATTTTTAATTTTTTTCAAATCTCATTGCGAAAATATATTAAAAGTCTTGTATTAAATTTTCAATCTATTTTACCCAACGAATATAATTTTATTGACTTTTATACAAAAAAAAAATTAAAAAAGGTGCTCTGCTGTACAGTAGGTTACAAGTGGGTCACTGCATAATGGATGGTATTAAATTTGAATTCAATGATATAATACCATTGAATAAGAAAAACGATTCTGAGCGGAGACAGTATGTCAGTCTAGGTATAAGACATATTATATACATATCTATGGTATTAAAAAAAATTTACCTATAATAAATTACAAATTAATCATATCACAATATCCATTAGGTACTTATAATGCGTTATACGTCAACAACAAACCCTGATACTATCATAGTCCAAACTCCATAGATATATAATAGTGTACTTTAGAAGTTTCAAGTACCCACGAATAATATTACACAATCACAACAATATAACTAAAATAGTTAATATAGGGTTTTTTATTATGTAATTTCGTCCAAATTTGAACATAAAATAACTATAAAAATAAACTCTGCTTCTGTATTTTTTTAGACTTTTTGGTAACAGACGAAACTACTTACGTGGTATCTTGTTTTAAATTTCAATCCTTAGATATAAAAGTTGAACATTTTATAAATTTTTAACTACAAAATAATTATTCAATTTTAAATTTGATAAACTTTGTCAAAATTCAATCTTTAAATGCTTATAAAAAAGAATTGTGCCTATGTATTTTTAATATTTTTCAACTGATATTGTAACAATATATCAGGAGCCTTGTATTAAATTTTTACACTTTTTGGCACAACAGATAAAACTTAATTGGTATTTATAGAATAAAAAACTGAAAAAATTGGAAACTGAAAATGTCCGTAAACAGCTCAAAAAGAGTCAACATATTTTGAAAATTATATGGTGTATAGAAAATGCTAATATAAACATTCAATGAAATTTTCATGTATCTATAGTAATTCGTTTTTGAATTACAACAAAATAAGGAAATCGCTACATGAGAAGTCGAGTGAATATCCAATGTTGTAAAAATTTGAATTTCAAACGCTCATAAAAATTTAATTTGACTTTCTTATAGACATTTTTTTTTCGATAAAGGTAGGTAACCTTATAAAGAATCTTGTATTACATTTTCAAATCTTAGATTTAAAAAGAAAAATTTTTACGAATTCTTAACTCAAAATAATTTGCTAATTTTAGTGATTTTTACATATTTTGTCAATATTTGAACTTTAAATGCTTATAAAAAAAATTGTGACTAAGGATTTTTAATATTTTTCATCTGCCTTTGAAACAATATACTAGGAACCTTCTATTAAATTTTCAAGCTTCGCCACCAACAAATAAAATTTTATTGATATTTTTAGAAAAAAAACTAAAATCAAAATGGAAAATGTGCCTAAACAGTTCAAAATAAATCAAAACATTTTGAAAATGTTATCGTGTATAGAAAATGCTAATATAAACATTCAGTCAAAATTTCATGTACCTACGGTCATTTGTTTAAGAGTTGCACCAAAAAGAAAAATCAATTTTTTTAAAAACATGTTTTAGTGTAAAAACTTTTTGTTTTTCCTTAATTTATATTTTGTTTTTTACGCCGCTTTTGAAAACTACTGTGAAATTTTCACTTTTGACTCCCAAAAGTACCAACTAGATTCACTTTCCTATCAGAAAATCTACTGTTGAAGAAAATGCAAGCACTTTTACCGTCCTTAAACGTGATGACACAAAAAGAAATAAAAAAAAAATTAAAAAATTAAAAAATCATTGTAAAATCAATACATTCATATCGTTCCACTCAGAATCTAAAATTTGAAACTGAAAATGCCTTTCAACAGCTCAAAATATGTCCAAATATTTTATGGTGTATAGAAAATGTTTATATAAACATACAGTGAAAGTTGCATGTCTCTACAGTAATTTATTTTAGAGTTACACCAAAAACCAAAATCGATTTTGTCAAAAATTTAATAATTAAAAAAAAAATGAAAATATTAACATATGGTGAAATTCCAAATGTCTACGGTTAATCGTTTTTATTTATATAAATAAATATATAAATCATATAAATCGATTAAGAGATCTCTACACCTACATGGGTGCTTTCTGTCTTGCAAACGCATAACATAGTAAATGGTACATTCGGCAGATCACGTTTAGCTCTTTTAGTTTAAAAATTAGAGTGAATTTAACTATTATAAAATTTAGAATCAAGAATATAGTCAAGTGAACCCAATAGGTTTTTTTTATTGTACTTTCATTTTAAAACATCTTATGAGGATTTTAAAATACGAATTCGGTTTTACTCTTAGCAAATGACCGTATAGATAAATGAAATTTTCACTTAATGTTTATATTATCATTTTTATGCACCATAAGACTTCAAAATATTTTGATTAAAAATTCCAGATTTTCCTTGATTTTTTTGAAGTAAAACTTCTTTCTCGAGGAGTGGGTGGAAAAAAATCGTAACGAAAAATGAACCGACACGAAAAAATAAACGGCAGACATGGTTGTGCGGCCGTTTGGGCGCCGCATTCATGCATTATCAAAAAAATGCTAATTTTTAACCGTCAAGATGAGTCCGTGGCCAGTTGCCGTCGAGTGTTGAGCCGGTCCCGTGTTCTGTTCCTAACTCGGCCGTCCGTCGACCGGGTTCGTCGACGGTACATGTTTATATGGCCGACGGGGTGCGATGGTGCCGGTCGGTCGGGTGGCCAGCCGAATCAGGAACAGAGCATGGGACCGGCGCAACACTCGACGGCCACTGACACGGCGACAACACACGAACCTACGCTGACTGGATGCTGTGGGCGTGCTTTGGAGAGCAGCGGCGATGAATACCTCGTGCAACCAACGTTATCGCCGCCGTGCGGCCACGTGAAATATCCAATCACAGAGCAGCAACGTGCGAGACCAAGCTTATAAATACGAGTGCGGAGCACAAAACCTTTCATCTTTTTATTTTTAATAGTATTGATTTTTCTCACTCTCACCCTATTTAACGGGCCCCAATATTTACGAAAGAAGCTTTGCTTCCTCAGAGTATAATGGTAAGCTCACACACTCGTTCTTTTTTTCGCTGGTGCTTTTGAAAACTACTGGGAATTTAATATTCTGACCTCCCAAATGCACCAACTAGATTCCTTTTCCAGTCGAACAAGATACTGCTGAAAGAAATCTAAGCTGTTTTACTTATTACGGTGATGAAAGTCACAAGAAAAAATATAAATTGATCGGAGCGATCAGAGTCTAAAATACAAAACATAATAATATGAACAATGTTAAAATATTTTGTTAAATAATATCACACCTAAAAAATTAATAACTAAAACTAGCTATATTAGAATTTGGTACCTACCTATACTTCGTTATTAATGTAACCGTGTAGATATTACATTTAATGTGTTGGACAAGTTATACAATTAAATGTTATTACTTATAATATAATTACCTATATACTGTATTACTGTGATCTTTGAATAATATAGTATAAGGTATATTATTATATTATTTAGTTCCAGATTCTAGGAATATTACTAAGTGTCTTTGGTTTAAGCCAGGGATGGAAAACGTTTTTGAAAAAGTTTTTAAAAAACGTTAGTAAACGGAAAAACAAAAACAAAAATGGAACAATTAATAAAACGAAAATGAACAAAAAAACAAAAAACGAAACCAATTAATAAAAAAAAACATCTGAAAAACGATATCAAAAATCCAAAAAACCGAAAAAAATTTAATAATGAAATCAAAAACGAAAACGAAAATAATTTATAGTATTATACATTATTATATTTAAACCACGAAAAAAAAAATGTTGAACTTAATTTTACTTTTTAATCATTACCAATAATGCACTTTTAAAATTTAAAAACATTTTAATTTGAAATCAGAAATTTTTAAATAAATTATAATTTTCATTTAAAATTTAAATATTAAGAATAATTAATTTTGATTTTTAACTTTTGATTGCATTTTTATATTGCGCGTTACTATTATAAAAAAATAATAACAATATTATCAAAAGTGTTATTTGGAAATATTAGGAAAATTAAGTTTTTAAAAACGTAAATCAAAAACAATATAGAAAATTAACGTTTTTAAAAATGTTAATCAAAAACGTTAAGCCAAAACGAGATTTTTTAGATTAATAAACAAAAACGAAAACGAAAAAATTAAAAAGTTTTAAATCCCTGGTTTGAGCCTTGAAATTTTGTTTTTTAAGTTATTTATAAAACCAATAATAGGTAAATTATGTGTAAGTATATAATAAATATTACACTGTAATTGTTTAAACATTTAATCATTATTTAATGCTATACATTAGTAAAATAAAATAAATACAAATATTGAAATATTCATTGTATATTTTTCTGATGTTCATTAATTAAAGCAAGGTCTAAATAAATATTCGTCAAACTATGATCAACTGACCAACGACATGCGTTGACACACTTCTATTATTATTATTAAGTGTAAAAATGTAATACAAGGTTCCTGATATATTGTTACAATAGCAGTTTAATAATATTAAAAATACATAGACAACATTTTCTTTTATAAGCATTTAAAGATCAAATTTTGACAAAATTTATCAAATTTAAAATTGAATAACTATTTTGTAGTTAAAAATGTATAAAATGTTCAACTTTTATATCTAAGGATTGAAAATTTAAAACAAGATTCCATGTAAGTCTGTTTTCAAATATCTAAAAAATACACAAGCACAGTTTATTTTTATAGTCATTTTAAATTCAAATTTGGACGAAATTACATATTAAAAAACTTAGAATAACTTTTTTAGTTATTTTGATGTGATTGTATAATATTATTTGTGCCTCGTGGGTACTTGAAACCTTTAAAGTGTACTATTATATATCTATGATATAGTATCACGGTTTGTTGTTGATGTATAACGCGTTATAAGTACCTACTTAATGGATATCGTGATATGATTAATTTGGAATTTATTATAGGTACCTATTATAGGTCAATTTTTTTTTAATGCCATATATAATATGTCTTATACCTAGACTGGCATACCGTCTCCGCTCAGAATCGTTTTTCTTATACATTGATATTATATCATTGAATTCAAATTTAATACCATCCATTATATCGTGACCCACTTGTAACCTACAGTACAGCAGAGCAAATTTTTTAAGTTAAAACGTTTTTTCTAAAACGAATAATAGGTATACATTACATTTAAGTATATAATAAATATTACACTGTATCTAAACATTTAATCATTATTTAATGATATATATTTGTAAAACAAATTAAATACAAATATTCATTGTATATTTTAGATTCTGAGTGAAACGATGAATGTATTGATTTTAGTATTTTACAATGATGTGTGTTTTTTTTTATTTTTTAATTTTTAATTTTAATTAATTTTTTTATTTTTGTGTCTGTCATCACGTTTTAGAACAGTAAAAGTGCTTGGATTTTCTTCAACAGTAGCTTTTCTGATAGGAAAATGAATCCAGTTGGGACTTTGGGGGGTCAAAAGTAATAATGTCCCAGTAGTTTTCATAAGCGCCGGGAAAAACAACATAAAAATTAAGGAAAAACGAGAATTTTTATGCAAAATAGGTTTTCCAAAAAATCGATTTTGGTTTTTGGTGTAACTCTAAAACGAATGAACGTATATACGTACATGAAATTTTCACTGGTTGTTTATATTTGTCTTTTCTATACACGATAAAATTTTAAAAGATTTATTTTGAACTGATTAGGGACATTTTCATTTTCCATTTTTTTTTAGTTTTTTTTTCTAAAAATATCAATACAATTTTATTTGTTGGTTGCGAAAGCTTGAAAATTTAATAGAAGGCTCCTAGTATATTGTTTCAAAGGCAGATGAAAAATATTAAATATCCTTAGTCACAATTTTTTTTTATAAGCATTTAAAGTTCAAAAATTGACAAAATATGGAAAAATCACGAACATTTGCAAATTATTTCGAGATAGAAATTCATAAAAATTTTTGTTTTTAAATCTAAGATATGAAAATATAATACAAGATTCCTTATAAGATTTCCTTAATTTATCAATAAAAAAATGTCTACAAGAAAGTCAAATTAAATTTTTATGAGCGTTTAAAATTCAAATTTTTACAACATTGAATATTCACTCGATTTCTCTTGTACCGATTTTCTTATTTTGTTGTAATTCAAAAACGAATAACTGTAGATACATGAAAATATCACTGCTTGTTTATATTAGCATTTCCTATACACTGTACAATTTTTAAAATACTTTGATTCTTTTTGAGCTGTTTACGGACATTTACAGCTTTCAATTTTTTTTTTTAGTTTTTTTTTCTATAAATATCAATAAAGTTTTATCTATTGGGCCAAAAAGTGTAAAAATTTAATACAAGGCTCCTGATATATTGTTACAATATCAGTTGAAAAATATTAAAAATACATAGGCACAGTTTTTTTGATAAGCATTTAAAGATCGAATTTTGACAAAAATTATCAAAATCTCGAAAATTATCAATCATTGTAATTAATAAATTATAAAATGTTCAGTTTTTATAGCTAAGGATTGCAAATTTAAAACAAAGGTTCTCATAAATAGTTCATACTGTAACCAAAAAATCTAAAAAATATATGAACACAGTTATTTTTTACAGACATTTTAAATTCCAATTTGGACAAAATTACATTAATAAAAACCTAGAATAACTATTTTAATTATTTTGTTGTGATTGAATAATGTAATTCGTGAGTACTTGAAACTTCTAAAGTGTACTATTATATATCTATGATAGTATCAGGGTTTGTTATTGATGTATAACGTGTCATATGTACCTTATGGATATTGTGATATGATTAATTTGGAATTTATTATAGGTCAATTTTTTGTTTAATACCATTGATATGTATATAATATGTCTTATACCTAGACTGACATACTGTCTCCCCTCAGAATCGTTTTTCTTATGCAACGATATGTTGAATTCAAATTTAATATCATCCATTATATAGAGACCCACTTGTAACCCACTGTATAGCAGAGCGACACCCATTTGCCCACCTTTTTTAAAATTACTATTATGTGAATTACAATTTAGAATCCGAAATCTACAATTTATAAATAATAGAAAATATAAATACAATAAAGGAATACATTCAATATATTTGTTTTATCACTTATTAATTAATGAAATAATTATTGAGAACTCTAATAAGAGAGATAGGTTAAAAATTATCTCAAATTAGAAAACGATTTTTGCTTCTATAGGTACGTAGGCATGTTAAACAATAAGAAGTTCTTCAATTATTAATATTTAAATGATATTGGTAAGTATAGGGTGTTATTTAAAAATATATGTTCAAATATTGTTAAAAAGGTGCAGGTATATTGTGTAACTATTTCAACACAGAATAAATGGTCGGCGTGTACGATCGTACCTGCCATTTTTAGTGGAGAAATTTTATAAGAAGACGTTCTTTTCAAATTCTGAAAACATCATTTAATAAACATACACACATACACACATACATCTATATAATTCCGAATTTTACGACTTTACACATTGGACGCGGTTTTTTTTTTTTATTTAACACATAATACGCGTTTAGAGGTACGTTTTATTATTATTCGTACGGACCAAACTACTGTGTAAACGTATTATTTATACACACAAAACTATTCGACAGCATATCACAATACCTACATGTTATACACAGCTAACAATAGTTTTGTTAGAAACCCAAGAGTGGTCCATGAATACTGTCTACACATCCGTAAACCGCAATCGCTCACAAACAACAATATGAAGATACCTAATAAACGCTTTCACATCGGCTTGTTGCTTACGTTGTTGTAAACATTTATTTCCAAGAAATAAAAATGTGAATTCGTGGAGTTTCCTGTTCACAGTTATAACGTTATGTCGTTATATCGATATTATTCTGAAAATTTTATGTTCGATCGAATTTTATACTAACGTATTAAACTCCGATTGATGCAAATAATATTCTTATAAAATATTACTGAGTTATAATATTATATTCACATAACAAATTCAAATGTTTATAACGAAAAGCATAATACACGTCTTGGTCATGATCCCGATCTAGTGTTTCGAAAATTCCTTATAAAAAAAATTTGTTCCATTCCTTGTTTCTAAAAAAAAAAGAATTCGTTAATTTGTAGTTCTTTGGAAAATTAAAGTGTTCCTTTTTTAGTTCCAAATATAATAAAAATTCTTATTTGATCATAACTGTTTTTTTTTCATACGCATATACTTGTTTAATTTTTAATTATAATATCTATATACCTACAAGTAACCGGTGGTACATATTATTTTTATAATTATTCTATTTTGATATTTTCTTCAAAATAAAATTGTTGGCCGACTGTCGATTGTCACGATATTGATGTCGACTTTCTTGTCTTTTTAAATAATTATATTTAATATAGGTACCTACTAGTTTTTATATAAATTATAACTTATAACAACTATAAGAAATATTAATAAAGCGACCACAATGACTACCTGTAATGAGTAACAATTAACGTCGATAGTCGATAGTCGATAGTCGATAACGATTGTCGATCAATTATAAAACTTGCAATATGCCAATGCCCAATATACGTTATACACATTAAATATCTATATTTAATATCTTAATTTAAATTTCTTACATATCTGTGTAAATTATTGGAGTTAGAAAGAAACCAAAAATGTTGTTATTTTTCCTTGATATAGAACTAGTTTATTTTCTCGTTCTTTTTTTATAAAAAGGAATTCGTTCCAAGAATCCGTTGCTTTTGTGAACTCGTTCCTTCCAAACACTGTCCCAATCTCCCTTCATATCAATGATTTTATTTATGTATCGTGACTATTTTGGACTTGGCGGCAGAGGGCATGGCGCTAAATATGCGTGCTGTCTATGATCTAGGACAAGTTACTCAAGTCACAACCGTTCATAGTGTAAGTGGTCGCCATTCATCGTTCGCCGAATCGCCAAACACTATCATCCGCGTATAGAGCAATTTCCGTGTTAATTGTTGTGGGGAAGTCAGATATGTACAAATTGAAAAGTATTGGGGACAATTTTGATCCCTGTGGTACCCCAGCATTAATATATGAGATATCCGAATTTGTGTTTTCTATTTGGACGGTGAAACTGCGCGAATATAGTAACAATATTTTAGGAGCCTTGTATGAAATTGCAAGCTTTTTGACTCAAAAAATAACATTTAATTGATATTTATAGAAAAAACAAAAAAACTAAATAATTGGAAACTTATCTTTTATTGTGTACGGATAGTGTACCAATAGAAAATGGTAATATAAACATTCGATGAAATTTTCACTTGAGAATAGATGATGTTGAAGAAAATGTAATCATTTATACTGTCCTAAAGGTGATGACAGATACAAATAAAAATTAATAATGAAAAAAAAACACCCATCATTGTATAAAACAAATATATTCATTGTTCCACTCAGAATCGAAAAGTATTAACCACCTTGTATTTTGCTAATAGTTGCAGACTGTCTGTAGGTCGATAAGCTATCGACAATAACATTACGTTTAATTTTAATACATTTAATAATCAAGCATATTATGAATGACAACTTAAACCAGGGATGACCAACCCGCGGTCCGCATTGGAAAGTTTGGCGGCCCGCGACATTTATCAAATATTTACAGAAAAAAAATTCGCTGTGACTGTTGAAGTGCGTTCAGTTTGGAAAAAATATTTGAGTACGTACTATTTTTTTTTATTTTAATAATAAATTTATTCGGTGGATAATTTAATAATAGACTCATGTAATTACATCAATGCATTTCAGAAGAAATTATTGTTATTTGAATTTCAATTAAAAAATAATTTTAAAAAAACAACACTTTCCATAGCGAAACGAATTGAAAAATTCAAAACATATCGATAGCATTAAATATGCACAAAAAATAAGGAAAATTTTAACTGCTTTTGAAAGTCGCTTAACTAATTTAGAAAAATACAAGACAATATTTGAAATATATTCATCTCTTTTTCATACTGATGTCAATTCGGCCCCAGAATATCTTCAAATGGAACTCATTGACTTACAATGCAATAATGAATTAAAACACATTTTTGAAACATCAAAATCAAAAATAGATTTTTATAATATTAATATCACAAAAGAAAATTTTCCCAATTTAAGAAATCTGACACAAAAAGTTGTGAGTGCTTTTGGATCGACTTACACGTGTGAATCGTTTTTTTTGAAAATTAAATTCACCAAAGATAAATTACGCTTAAACCTAACAGATGAAAACCTGCAACATAAATTACGGTGTGCAAATACAAGCATTTATATTGATTTAAAAAAGCTTATTGAACGAGTTGTGAAACAAATATCTCACTAAATAGTAATGTTTACTCCATTTTTTTTGTATTAAATACTTTTATTTATTAAAATTTTTTTTTAAATACGCTTATAATTTTATATGTGGCCTAATTTTGAATAAAAAAATAAAAAAATATTTGATTATAATAATATTCTGGCTGATGACCTTTTTTTGTGTGGCCCGATTGTAATGCATTTAAAAAGTGGCCCGCAAGATCATTTAGGTTGGCCAACCCTGACTTAAACAATAATAATCTATTATTTAGTCCGTAGGTAGGTACTCCTGATTTTGATATTTCTTATTAATTACCAAAATTAAATTGTTTTTTTTATTACTATAGCATATTAAATATATTAATACCAATTTATTACTTGATAACGGACAATAATTCCAATATGACCATACTATTTATGTCCAGCACCACGGTCGTGGGGCGAGGTAAGCAAAAAAAAATACTATAGTGGCGCGGCGGCATGACAATGTAATATTATCTCCAAGCAGGGGTTGCCCATTAAACAGTGTACATTTTGGTGTTTCTTTTTAACCGGACCTACACCTAACTAATCATCTACTAAATCAATTAAAAAAAAAATTGGAAAAAATCAGAACAATTGAGCAGATGATTTTATGGAAAAATCATCAAAATCGTACTGTTTGAATTTAAGTTATTGAAGGAAAACTTGCAAATTTTTAATGAGAAATTATAGTAACATCTTGAATCATGGTGGCCGCTATCGCGTTGTCATACTGACCGATTGGTATTCACTCCATTTCGTGTATGCGACATATTTCATTATTACTAATTCACGACCACTTACGTCCGTGTCACGGTTTAAGATAATATTAAATCCTAGTTCATGTTCACGACTATTTTTTATTTAATTTCGTTATTAACTAGGTATCACTGCATTATAAAATCACCTTATACCTTAAATTTGTTATATTTTCTTTAATGTAATTAGTTAAATTGTAATTATCACTAGTATTGGTCTATTAGTGTGTTATTAACTCATTACTGTGTTCGCACCTCGCCTACAATAATATATTGGTATTATAAACATATCCTCCGATGTCCCTTGTACACCTTAAAGGTAAATAACGGCGAGTTATTAATTATTTAAAAACACTAAACACACGTCGCGCGGCGTTGGAGGCCGGCAGGCTGTCAGGCTCCCGGGTGAAAAAGGGCAGTGACACACGGGGACGTCCTAACCAGAGTTAGCGCTCACGCACATTTGCCAAGAGTACAACGCCATGGAAGGAGGTAGCAAGAAGTCCGGACCGACCACCCAGGTCCGCACCCTAATGAAGGAATCCCCGTGGATTAAAGCTAAAGACGGGAAATCGTACCCACACGTTCATTCTCTTAAGCAATACATCATCAACACAAGTGGTGACTTCCGCCAGCTCGCCCTCACCGACACCCGAGATCTTGTGGAAGGAAAAGGGTTAATGGAGAGACTGACAACCGATTTGCGAACGGGACCTGAACGGGGCGGCCACCTGCAACCCGAAGGAAATCCACAATAAGATCGCGGAAAAACTCAGAGTGCTCACTTCTCTACTCGGGGATGACGACCCCGCCACGAATTATCTTAACAAGATCCTTCAATACATGGCCATAATCTTACAGGCTATGTCACCGCTGCCGCCAAGTTCAGATATTGCTGTCGCACAACACATCAGCACAGCCACACAGGTTAGCATTCCCAACAGCCCGAAGACCACCGGTAAAACGCTTCTGCAATGGAGGAAGACGCTGAGGCCGCTTCTAAGGCCAAAAGAAAGATTAAGAGGAACCGCAAGGCTCCCCGTCTATGACCCTTCCCCACTTCTGCCGCTAGCGTTCCAGGCACCTCCGTTCCTAAGTACGCGACTGAAAGGCAGTGAACTGAAGTCGTAGGTAGGAAAGCAGCCAAGCAAAGCGCCAAAGAGGCTTTCCCCCCTTTCTGCACCGAAACCCGTTCCGACGAAGCTACCTCCCCTCCGGAGAGCAGTGCTCATAGTGAAATTCCCGGAGGGAACTACCTACGAGGACACGGTTAAGTCTCTGCAGCAGACAAGCGTCAACCCTGATGACTATGGGGCAACCATAAACGGGATCCGCAAGACCAGGGGGGGTGACGTTGTGGTAGATCTGGGGAGGAGCCTCAAATCCTAAAGGCCCTGACGAAGAAAGTAGCTGTAGTCCAAGCCTCTGTGGCCCAGTCCGGAGTATACTTAGACATGGAGGACATTGAATTGGAATCTACGCCTACCGCTGACGCAGTCCTTGCCGGGGTCAGAACAGCCATCCTGGATGCCAGCATACACAACGCCACAGTAGCTTCCCTCTGCGGGGACATCACTGTCACCTCTATGTGGAGGCTCCCCAACGGTCAACAAGTGGCGAAGGTCAGATTACCCAGATAGCCGAAACCCAGAGGTTAGCTGGTCAGGACCCGCCGCCCTAAAGCCACCAGGTGCTTTAATTGCCACGGCTTCGGGCACTCTGAGGGCAGATGTTCCGGCCCTGACATGAGTGACTCCTGCCACAAATGCGGGGACCAGACCCACAAGGAGAAGAATTGCCCCTCCGACAAGTACGTCACCTGCGACCGCGCTGGGCTGAGGTCTTTCCCTCACAGACCCGGATCTGTGGCCTGCGGGGTGAAGCGTGCAGCAGAGTCCAGGAGAACCGGAAACCGTAGTCATGATTAACTTCATCCAAGTAAATCTCAATGGGCCCTGGGCCACTCAACAGCTCATAGACCAGACGGCGGCTCAGAGGAACGCTGACGTCTTAATCATAACCGAGCCTTATGCAAGGGGCGATGGCGGAGGTAGGATGAGCTACAGCCTTGACCAAAAGGCCTCGGTCGGCACTTCCTCCGGCACCTGTTTCGTACAACACGATTCTGGTTCCGGGAACGGATTTATCTGGATCTGGTTGAGGGCCCTTGTCATCTTCAGTTGTTATTGGAGGCCTGGCACAACGTTGGCCGAGTACGACACGTCCTTCGGGGACCTCAACCGGGCCATACGAGCCATGGGCGACTCCAGGCTGATAGTTGCAGGTGACTTAAACGCCTGGAACGTAAAGTCGGCCTCCCAGACTAACAATCCGAGAGGAGATTTCCTCTCAGACTTGGCGGCGAGTCTCAGTCTCATGCTGGCGAACACAGGTGAAACTCCCACCTTCGTGAGAGGGGAAGCTACATCTATAAAATACGTCACCTTCTCCAGGGGAGTAGAGATTCATGAGTGGTCCGTTCTAGACAAAATCAATCGGAGCGATTACCTGCATCACCTTCTTGATCGACCCTCCACCAGACGATCCTCACCCGGGCTGGCCACAAGCTGATGCTCCACATAATTCTCACCTGTGATTAGCTCTCTAAAAGCTTGATCTTGACATCTTCTGCCAGCACGTTTCCTCAACTTCCCTCATTCTGACAAGGGGTGCTGAAAGCACAAACTCAGCTATTCTGGCTGTTGAAGCTCTCGATAGCTACATCTCTTATGCCTGTAACGCCTCGATGCCCCTTAGGACTCCAGGTCCTGGAGGAAGGAAGCCCGTGTACTGGTGGTCCCTACAAATAGCTGAACTTAGGTCAACCACGCTCTCTCTGCGCATGTCCTACCAGTCCTACCTCAGAAGACACGAACCCGGTGAAGCTGAAGCCACCAGGACCAATTTCGCCTAAACCCAGTGGGACTTTAGGAGGAGGATCAGGAAAGCTAATTTTCAGCATCGACGGACCTTTGCTTCTCAGTGGACAAAAAACCCTGGGGAACACCCTACAAACTGGTGATGTAAACATTTTGGGAATGGCACCACAATACTAGCCTCCAAGGGGCGGGAATTGGTGATCGCGGACCACCTTTTCCCCCCTGCCCCGTCACAAACTGGGACTTGATGCCTCCCCTGAGGTTAGAAATATGTTCGATCTGTTCGATCCGGAGGAGGATGAGCTCGAGTTCATCAAAGACGTTCCGGATTTCACCTTAGAGGAGCTCCTTAAGTCTACTAAGAAAATGTCATTGGAAAAGGCAGGCGGCCCCTCAGGCATTCCCTACGAGATAATCAAGAGGGTCGTATGCTCCAGAACCAGTTCAGCGCTCAAGGTATACAACTAGTGTCTCAGGTTCCTTATATTCCCTCCCACCTGGAAGAAGGCAAAGCTGGTCTTTCTATACAAGGGTCAAGGCAAACCGGTCGAAGCAACCTTCAGCTTCCGGCCTATTTGTCTCCTGGACACTCCGGGAAAGCTGCTTGACGGACTCCTTCTTCAGAGGCTGGATTCGCATCTCGAACGCTCCTCTCCTAACTAAACACAGGCTAAAAAAAGAGGAGAGACCATCAGAGATTGGCAAGTGGGATGGTCAAACACGTTTACGGCTGCTTGAACGAGGCGCCTCATCCCTGACATCGAGAGATGGAAGAATCGAACCACCCCCAGAGTCCCGTGGACGTACCACTGTGGTATCACCCGTATCGGATAATACGCGGTAAACCAACTTTATACCTTACCCTCATACGCTCTAGGCTAATGACTGTCTCTAGAATAAATTCAGATTATCACTGTTAACGTTTGAGGTACGATGGTATGCGTTTTGTCAGTTCTTCGTCCGTTTCCTAAATTGGAATGACTATTAGGACGCAACAACCAGAACACTGTTCAGTTTGTAATAAACCTCATCGACTATAGGTGTGTGGTCTGAGCACTGTTCCAATATTAAAGGTAAGAACGAAGAAGACTTTGAAATAATATTCAACTCGGGTTTTTAGGTCGGAAACACTTTTATTATATTAAAACAAACATAAATAAATGCCAAATTTTAGCTAATCCGTCCAGTGGTTTGAGTTACGCCTAGATAGATCGGTAATAATGTTATTACTATAATAACGGTAATTAGATTTTGTAATCGGCAAAGTTGATTGAGGTCGTTGTTTTCATTTAAAACTCATGTTTTATAACTCACCAAAATATTCAACTAAAATCCAAAACTATTTGGTTTTCTCAAAGACTGATAAAAAGGTATACTATTAATTTTGTATGCCAGAAGTCGGTGTGCCACTCTCGTGAGTGGGCACAGTGCTAATGTCCCATTTATCCTTCCATAAATATGACACTGATATGAAATATAACAAAATAGATTCGTATGCTCTGAAATGCTGGAATCTCACACAAACATGACTGATTTCATCATATTCATTCTTATTATAATATATTGTATTATTTATTATTTAAAATAAAACGTGACTGCCCGATCTATCTAGGCGTAACTCAAACCACTGGATGGATTAGCTATAATTTGGCATATACATCTGCCTTATGCAGTGTTCCGAGTGTACGGAACGTTCACTAAAAATGTAAACTCGTTCACGTGAACTTTTCAGTCATTAAAAAGGAACTCGTTCACATTCACTTTCGTGTTTCTTTCAAACGAACGCTTTCACGTTCACGTTCTTTTACAAGACGAACGCGTTCATTGTGTTGCTCTTAAAATTTTTTTTTTATGAATCGTTAGTGTGCAGTCTATATAAAAATTAAAAACCCATAAACATAATATTATTAAAAATTATAAAAAATTTAAATATTATTATTATTTCAATGAAGAGAAAATTAAAGAAAAAACATCATGAAGAATAAAAAAAAACTACATGGTACTTTGGATAAATTTATGTTTAGAACTAGTTTATCAGGGGCGTCCCTAAGGGGGTAGACCGCCATCTCCATAAGATGTGAGATGTTCTGTTTTTGCTAATAGATAAAAACATTTTATAAAATTAGTTAATTATTTGTACACTGATTATACAGATCATGGACATAAACAACAAACATATAGATTATTTAAACATACATATGTTTAGTTTTTGTTTAGCAATGTGATATTCAAGACCAAAATGTTTTTGCCTTTCCCACGGAATTGACCTGAAGACGCCAATGTAGTTTATCTACTGTGCGCACAATTGAAATGTTTGTGAAAACTGATTAGCTGAAATCAAATATGACTTACAACATTAAACTTAAAAACATTTAATTTGATATATAAGTGTAATAATCAAAAATTTCGTTTTAATAGTGTAAGTGCTCTTGTATATTAAATAATCAAATTTTTAACCATACAATTTTATTTTATAATTCAACTATAGTTGCCTATAGGCACTTATATACAAACAACTAATTAGTAATTACTAATTATATACGACATTAATTTAAAAATACATTTTATTTTAGCATTGAAGACAATAGAGAAGGACAATTTGGGGCCCAAAATTGTAAATTGTACTGGAACAATAAAGTGGTAAATCAGCCGCTGTTTCATATAATAATATAATTATCAATTTAAAATAATTAGGGGATATAAAATGTTAATAATATTACATTTCAAGAATTTTAAATAGGTACTATGAAATAAACTGTTTTTTATAAATCTTCTTTTACTGAATTTAATAGTTTTCACCTGAACTTAAAAAATATTAATACATACCTATTATAGGTAGGTACTTAATATATAATACATACGAGCCCCCCTTATAGCTACATGATGTACACAACACTTAACATACTAATGTTGAAATCATGGCTAAATAACATGGTATGACAGCAACTCTGACGATATTCAGTTGTTACGCGCATTCATTCTTATCACTTGAAAAATGACGTCAGCCGGTCCCACAATTTGAAATATTATTTAGCGGGAATTCTTATTATATTATATTTTATTGAGTTGAACATTTTCTATTAATATATTATACTATTATTATTACTGCTGCATATTTAGAGTGATTATAATTCATAATGTAGAATAATGGAAAAATGGAACATATTAATATATTATAATCATTGTTTGGTATTGTC
>WHPZ01586983.1:4929-16821 GCA_016617965.1 Macrosiphum rosae | reverse complement strand
TTTTTTTATATTTTACCTAGTTATAAACTTTTTGAAATATGCTTTTTAAATAATAATATGCGTAATGGGGAAAACTTTGTGCAAAAGTAAAAAATTTCTAACGTCGAAAATAAAGTCTAACAAACTTTGAAAGTTGTCTAACAATCTCTAACAAGCCAAGATGCGTCAAGTTTGAGCAAAAAAAAAGTCCTACAATTTTGTTGTACTACTGCAACTGCCGTGAAGTTAACAGTGCAAAAGTAAAAAAATTCTAGCTTCAAAAATAAAATCTAACAAACTTTAAAAGTCGTCTAACAATCTCTAACAAATTTGTTAGACTGTTTTATAAGTTGACTGTTATCATTGCACTGCTAAGTTCACAAGGGTCGATAACAGTATTATACAATCGACAGACCGGAGGGAACGACACTGCAAATATAATAGATATCATAGTATTTAGGCATTGTGCGATAATCTCGAATGTTCTACCTCGAAACTATAACATAGGGATGGTATTTAAAATGTCTTTTGTCGAGAATAAAATAGCTTGTTCGAGATGGATTATTAATTGAACCGTCATCGCTCATCTCGCGCGATCGGGTCCGACCAGCAGTCCAACCTTCTAAAAACATCCATTACAGTTCACACACCACATCACTATAATATAATATATATTATATATAGTGTACAAAATATATTATTATACAATTGACTCGTTTCGTCGGTTCTTTGTCTTTCATCTTTCGAATGACTATAATATAATATTATATATTTATTATATTGTGATGCACAAAGTACCTACATGGTATAGTTATATGTATATATAAATAAAATAAAAATTATAATGCAATGTGCTCGCCGAAAAGAAACGACGTGAGTGGTGGCGCGTATGTGCTCAGCTCCTTTTAAAATATAATTATTGTGTAGGATCCCGGCGGAAAGGGTCACCTGGCAAATGTCGCCGCCCGAATCGGTTACCACGACGACGGTATAAGGTTTCGAGCGGGAAAACGTGTTCAAATAAAAAACTTTATAGTAATAATAATTACAATATTCCATATTATAATAATAATATATTGTACGTAATAATAAAATTGTTATACATATTTTATCAACCTAGGTGGAACCAGTTTAAAAACGGTGCAGTTATAATCGGCGCTGTGAATAACGTAGTTTTTTGGATATTTTTTTTTTTGTTCTTTATAATGAAAACGTTTCTTCGGTGGGCAGTCGAGTTAATATTTTATATTATAATATTATACACGATATATTATACATAAAGTTATTGCGTCACACTCGTCGTATGTGTTTATTATTTATGCCGAAAACATATTATCACTTGTCGTGTGTTTACACGCGACTTCGTATATTATAATATTTACATCGAGTTTTTTTTTTTTTGTTGTTTCAAATGATTTTCGTGTTCACCGTATATTATTAATATTTAGAAATAAACATAAAAGTATTTATACACATATGGCGGCGCAGCGTGCGCGACTATTATCCTACATGTACCTGTGCAGTACGTATATAATATAGACGTGGCTTGTGCGAAAAAAGGTAATTTATGTATCGGTTTCGATTTATTGAGGTATTATATGCGTGCGCGGTGGAAGACGAAATATGGTTGTTTTTTTTTTTCATTTTGTTTAAATGATCGAAAAAATCGTTCGCTAAAGTCATCTGACGTTTTTATCCTCACGAAATAATTGCCAATTTATATATTTTATTCCGCCGTTCGAAAGTAAATAAACGCCAATTTTTTTTCACGGAAAATACGTCAATAATAATTGAGACCCACAGAGCCGCGGCCATAACTCTACGTGAAATTCGTTAATATATTAAACTGTATATTATGCGTGGATATTATACGCTGCAGCAGTTATATATTCGTCTCGAGTGCGTCGTATACATATACATATAAAGTATTACATTATCTTGACGAATGGGAAATATGACGCTTTTTAATGATATTCGCATATTATAATATAACGATGTGAGTACACACCGTCCGGTTTTGAGAACACAGAAATTACATTTTTTTCTCTCCACATCGTGCGCGGTGCACGGCGATGGTGTGTAGGTACTGTGTACACAACTTCTATACACAATATTATATATTTAATATAATATGCGTTATGTAGGTATATACCTATTAACCACCTATAATACTACTACTCGTATAGGACTTAGTAAAATATAATTTTACGTTTTAAATTCAATTATACACGGCGAATGTAATATTATATACGCGTGGATAATAACGTAAACGCAATAACATTGAGATGCTCGTGAAGTAATAAAAATTAATGACCCAAGCAGAAGACAGTAAACTAATTACCTTTTTCCGTACAGGTACATCATATCATATAGGCACCTATATGCGCATCATGTATAATATACAGCTGCGATGATTCCGATTCACTTAGAATATTATTTAATTCTTTGGTATTAGTAAAATTATTAATCGATTAGAGTGCTGCGTAGTTATTGTCAAAACATATAATTTATCAAAACCGAGAGAGGCTATAACTTTTGGGGAATTTTAAGTTTTACGTATACCTTTAATATTTTTTATACCAGACACACTATAATATATAGGTACTCGTATAGTATTATATCGATTGCAATTCGAAAAGTCATCACCGAGCTGGGAAAACAATAACATTATATAGGTAGGTACAATGTCTTCATGCTGTATAATATGGGTACTGGACAAATAAACTGAATAATAATCATTAAATGTACACTGTGCAATATTGGAAACATGTAGAGTATTTATATAATATTGTTTGGAGATAAATTTGATACTGGGAACCGAAGGAGTGGCAAAGGACTTCAGGCCGGTCAGCTAGTGTTGTGACTGTACGAGCGAGATTTTCAGGTCAGAATTTTATTTTAAATTTCAAAAAAAAATAATTTTAGACTTTTTTTCCAATTTATACATACTGAATTTCTGAAAACATATTCGTAGTTTCGGTATTCATGTAGAAAAAATGTAATAGTAATAATTTCTATTAATATTTTAGAAACTGCGTATTGTGAAAAAAAAATGGTCACGCTGAAAGAAGGTCAAACGACATTGCTGAAAATTATTCTCCACTGTAGGTATATATATAAATATTATATTATTTATTTATCTTGAACTTTGTTTCATATTATACAGAAATAATAAATAATATAAGAACAATATTGTAGTATAAAAATGTTGTTATAAGTATTAGATATTGTGGTCATTGTAATATTACCATTTATATTATTATGTTTACATATTTTATTATAATATATATCGTAATAATCATAACAACCTATCTCTAACACAAACCTCATAAGCTTACAAGATATAGGTTAATCAAATCTTTAATTAAGAATTATATCTAATCTGTAATAATAATATGATTGTTTTATACATAATCACTTTTTTTTTACATAAGTGCTTAAAGTTAAATTTGTATAGCTACCGATATGGTATGGATTGGTATAACGATAGTATACAATATAATATACATGAGTACACTTAATCTCGTTTTCATTCCCAACTTTTTCAAAATATGATAAGATACTGAGGTCTCTTTTTAAAAACCGTGGGTCTGCTTTTAAAAATACATTATTATTGACTAATCAGGTTTGAATAATATATGGTTTTATTTTATATACGAGTCAATTGAATAAACTAGTGTTTTGTAAATAAGTTTTTTTATTTTTTAGATAAAAATACATGGAAAAATTGTTAAGCACTTATCTTGAAAATATTTATGATAATACTTCAGGGTCAATATACCTTATCAGTGGACCGAAACATTGAATAATAGGTTATAATACTTATAAACAACACAGAATATTCACAGATTTTTTGGATTGATGCCTGTCAAAATCCACTAAGTTTTACCTACTCGTCGAGTCTCTCAAGTTCATCTCATCACCGTACCAACCTCGTTGCTTGCCACACAAGTGGCACAATCTCCTACCGACCTTAATCCTCTCACAGGCTCTCCTGGCGTACTAATATTACGTCCAAAACATTTACGTCATTCACTATTAGTACGTTCTGTATTTGCGATATTATAATTTTCCAGTAACATACAACTTTAAGAAACCCCGGCTCTTTTCACCAGGAGGGAAGGGGATAATTTCCAATTTCACGCTGCCAAGTTCACACCAGCAGCGCAACTACGATATTGTTAGGACTTGGGAAATGTTTTTTGTCCTACACATGTTCATATTAATTTGTTGGACACTGTTGGACAATTTTCAGAATTTTTTAGACGTTATTTTGAACAAAGGAAACAATTCCCAATTTCGCACTGCTAAGTTCACTCCAGCAAAGCAACTAGAAATTTTTATGTCGATGAAAATAATGTAAAACAAATTTTGTGAGTTGTCAAATATTTTGTTGGATTGATTAGATCGATTTCTGGTAATGTTGTGATGAAAAATAATTGACAATTTTCGAGGTTTTGATGAATTTTGTCAGAATTTGAACTTTAAATGATTATAAAAAACCGCTTCTGTCTACCTTTAATATTTGTCAACTGCTATAATAAAAACGTATAAGGAACCTTGTATTAAAATGTTCAAGTGTTCTGGCCCAACGAAAATTTTGTTTTATCGACATTTATAAAAAAAACCTAAAAAAAAAATTTAGATAAACAGCTCAAAACGAGTAAAAATAATTTGAAAATTGTACAATGTAATATGTAAAGAAAATTATAAAATAAACATTTGGTGAAAAGCATCTAGTGTTATTCGTTTTTGAATAACAGCAAAATAAGAAAGTCGTCAACCAGAAAAGATTTACTGAAGTTGAAAATCGAACCGTTTATTTCGACTACTTATATTGCAGTGTACCTATACACAGGCACAAAATAAAACACATATCATTGTAAAATCAATTCATTTATCGCTCCGCTCAGAAGCTAAAGTATAATTAATTATACATACTACCTACATGACATATAAGTACCCTTATTATAATACATATTATATTATTGAGAGACCACAATGCGTTATGCGTTAAGTTTTCTCGCATTGTGTTCGACTCGAGAGTTTTCAGTGGCGGTTATTGGCACTTTTAAAAAAAATCGTTTTTCCGAATATAGAAAACGGCGTACTTAGATACGCGCATAAAATATAAAACAGGTCACATAGTGTCGCGCGTGTATAGTAAAATGCAATATCAACGCTCGCGAGTCTTCCGAATTCTTCGCTTACCCCATTACACATAATATACGTAAGTACACGACACACACACGACAAACATATAGTCACCCCACTGTAGAATTCGGAGGAGAGCCCGTGGGGGATGGTATGTGCGTGTGTTTTTTTTTTTATTATTATTCAAACGTGAATATATATTTCCCGGCAAACGGAATAATAAAAAAGGCAAAAATAAAGAAAAAGGGGTCGGGCGACGAGAAAAAAGCTCTCGACGACGCGTGAGTAACTATTCACGTATATATGTATTGAACAAATTTGGAATTCCATCGGGATGGCGTACAGAGCGCACGAAAATTCACTTCGTGGATACGCGGTGGCGTTACAATGGCGAATTTTCAATATAATTATGTACTGCAACAATTGATTTCTGTAGGACTATTATAATACCAGTTACTTGTACTTCAATACGTAATAATATGTATTAAAATTATGTTACAGGACCATTCGGGCGGTACCTAGGTAATCATTGAATAGCACCGACTTTTTAGTCAATATTCGTGGTTTGGTCGTTTTGAGTATTAAAATATAATACCTAGGTATACAATAATGTTTTCGACTAGTTTCTAGTATTTCAGGGTTAAACGATATAATCACGGAGTAAGATGGCAAGCGGGAGGTACCACAAAAGACTTGTAGTCGGCACTGTAGATATATATTTAATTACTCAAAGTTAAAGTGTTCGTAGAAAATAACCATTTTGTTCGATACTGTTTCCGCAAAAGTATTATGCTTTAGAAAATATTTAGAATGTTTTAACGAATCTATTATTGCAATTTACATTTTAAAAACCAGTTAAGTATAGACACCTGGAACATTATACTACAACCTACCTTACTTATTATTAAATATATGTAAATCACCCGTAATTGGTAAAATGACTAATATTTGTGTAGTATTGTTAGTGTACGATATTATCAGCGTGATTTTTTGTAAGGAAAATGTAAAAAAGACATGTTCGGAGTGTATGGGAAAATGTTTTTTTTTTGTTTATACATATTTTATAATAATATTATGTATCAACATAATATTTAAACATTACTCACATATAATATAAATATTACACTCACTATTACATTCTATAAATTATTTTAAATACAGTGGTATAACATGGGTATAAACATGGGTCAAAAACAGCTGTGCAAATCGCTGTTTTTATAGTTAAGCGAATAAACTGATTGCAAAAATCGACGAAATTTGCCTACTAGTCAATCTGTGTGTGCCTTAGACGAGTAGGCGCGCCTATACATTACTTAACTATCGATGACCAAGTGTATTGGCGTGTGTTCCTAATATTATAGTTTTTTTCCTTCGATTATATTATTAAGATTTTGAAGGATGTTGGATGCTTTAAAATTAAGTAAAACAAAAAAGATTTCCTAAGACGACTAAACGCTGTAACTCTTCGAGAAAATTAGTGTTCGTACCATTAAAAAGAATCATAATTTTGTATATTTATATAAATATCTGTTTTCTGTTATAGTACATAAATTATTAACCTCGTTTTATGTTCGGTGATGCGGTGGTCCTTATCCATAATACCTATGCCATCAGATTCAAAGAGTTTGCTTGGTCCGGACGAGGAAGTGTCGGAGGTGGATGGTGCTGGTGCGATCGCAGTGGCGGTGAAGGGTAGTCGTCGTGGGGCGACCGACCAGACGAGATGAGCTGCTGTTGTGGCCATAAGGAAGAGGAGTGGGGAAAGCCATTCTATAAAACGTTCTGGTTTTTCAGCTGACGTGTATTTACAATATGTATAAAATATATTATCAGTGTGTGTGTGTGTGTGTGTGTGTGAGCGTGCGAGTCCCGCGGGGGTCGACGCGTCGGTTTTGTCTGCCCACGTTTTTTTCGCTTTCGCTTTAAGTCGCTTTATATTTATTGGTATTGTTGTTTGTTTTATTTTATAATCATTATTATTATTATTATTTTTTTTTTTTCATAGTTCGACGCGTACCGGTATTACATACACGTGGTATACATATGGTAAATATTATATATATATAGATATATACAAGTAGGTATGTATACATATAATATAATCGTATACAATATACGATTCCGTCGCGCTTCGTCGTCGTCGCAGTGCTCTGGTGTCGTATGCGTCGTGTTTATTTCAATTTGTAATTCTCTTTTACACGGTTTTCGTGTGTGGGATCGCGTACCTATGTTGTATGTGATCCGAAAATCCACGAGGCCACTTAGGACGCGACGCGTGCAACACGGCCCGTGACGGGTCGGACGTGTTCTCCTGCGGAAAAAAAATAACTTCATAAAATATATTATAAAAAATAAAGGACCGACTCCTCGGAGGATGTGATGGCGGTATACACGCCAATATATTATATCGTTGCACGCGAGTTTTTAAAACTAGTTTCGGTGTGCCAGTGTTGTCTGTCGCGGATATTATAATGCACATCATATTATTATTATGCTGTTTTTCGTCGTGAAGTCTTTACCGGATTTGCGGACGTTTCAAACTTTTCCGCCGGCGGCGATAATCAACGACATTGTAATGGCTTTGGTCCACTCGAAAAATACGCTTTTCGTCGGTTCGATCGGAGCCACCGAGGTTTTCCGTCGAAGGGTAGAGCTATATCATAGCTATATCACTATAATATGTACATAATATTAATAACATTTATAATGTTATTATTAGGTTATATACCTACTCCGACGACGCGCGGTGTTCGAACCGTAAGGGAGGGAAAAAATATACTTTGATATGATAATGATAATATAATATTATGTTACATTTATATTATCATACACGCTCGAAGAAGAACAACATCTCTTGCCACACGTCAAACAGTCTTCCATAAACCTAAACGTTTCACGCGTGGAGAGATATTTTTTTTCAAACTCGCTTTTGTGTTTTCCCTCTTTGCGGCCATCTTCGCGTAACATATTATAATATATACGTATAAGTAATGATATTATATTTGCGAACACTGCATTTTTAAACGGCATTAAATCCGCGATGCGGACGGGATGACACAAAGTGTTTTAAAATACAATAATATACTGTACTGTGCATTATAACGCCACGGTACGCATAAAAAACTGTGACGGACGTCCGTTGTCATGGAGGTAGTCGAGAAAAAACAAAACCGTACGAATTGCATCGGAGGGGTGAAGCAGACAAAACGTTTATAAACGCCGCTCCGCAATATTCTTATTTGTTTTTGTGTTTTGCAATTGACATACAATTTACGCGTTGATCGTATAAAACGGTTGTTGTACATACTATTATTAAAATAATAATAATAATAATAATAATAATATCGTAGACGAATGACGAAAAAGGAATGTAACGGGAGCAGCGCAGCGCACAAACGAACTGCACAATTACCAAGTATGCACAAGATAATATTTATTTATTTATTTACAATTTATACGCCAAAGGGCGGTTGCAAAGGGGTAAACGAGACTAGTATATTATAATACCTATATATATATAGAGAGAGAACCACAGTATCTAAGAAAGACCAAACATACATCACGCACCCTTTGAAGTCGGAGATCGTTTCGCAATAATTAAAAACATATTATTATTATCATCTTAACAACTGCAGTGCTGCACGCGAAAAGCATATTATTATAATACTACGATGAGAATAACGATTCGTTTAATAGCCGGAAACAGAGTTCTGGTCGAGTTTTTTCCCTTCTTCTTATATAAATACCAAAGTGTTTATGTTTGCACGTGAAAATTGTCAAATAGTAAAGCAGCGTTTGCATGCGGATTATTCGCATTTCGCGTGCACAAAGATGGTTGACATAGAAAATTTGAATACTACTACTCACGGAGATATTGAAATTCCTGTCCCGTCGCGTAATCGTTCTCTCGGGTTTTTTTTCCCCAGTTTATTATCATTATATATTATTATTCGTTTTTAATCGAATTTACTCGCACAGGGAACTTTCGCAGGCGAGTATTTTCCTCATTTCGATCGCGATGATAAATCGATCAGCAATTTATTTTCCCGGTTCAAATAGGTACGCCTGACGCCATCGTTGTCGAATGTGTGTGTGTGTGTGTGTGTGTGTGTGTGTGTGTGAGTGTATACAGCTCTCTTATAGAATATTATAATAATAATATGAGAAATGCACGCCAAACCGCACACAACATATTATTTTATCTTTACCTACCGTATCGGACCATATATTTTAAACATATTCACGAAGCCGAGGGCGGCGATCTCACGAGACTAGGTTTTTTTTTTTTGTAACACATATCATATCGCCGCGTGGCTCATCCGACTCGTACGTGATATTAATTTGCATAATTTACGCATTTTTACCGTGTCGTAATGTATTCACGAGCGCTTCCGTTTATGCGAGCATTAATATTTGCCGTAGGTACACCGGATTAATCTTTCACGTCATATTATATAGTCGTCGTCGCGTATATTATATTATGATCTGCAGACGGATCGTTTAAACCGACCGAGAAAAAAAGCCAAAATAACTCGTTTTGAAAAAAAAAATGTTATTTAGAAACAGTATGCACGCGCACAAAGTTCTCGACATGATAATAATGTGATGTAGGTTAATAATATTATACTGCGTATAATGTACATTGTACATCATATTGTATATTATTATTTAATATAAACTTGCGCAACACGCTAAATTGTATACTAGGTACCTACACAGATATCCGTCGTATGTGGTGTAGGTACCTATATCTACTTTTTACATAAAAAAATGTTTGATATTACATCAAATGGTTATTATAATAACATAATATTTGTTGTACAATATTATGATGTGATAACATACTATATAATAGGGGATGGTCATCCTGCTTATCTATATTGAGTTTCGACAAACATAATATATTCAAATACTATATGGGTCAGGAAACACAAATTGTGTATGACGGATATTGGATACAACTATACAAGGAAAATCTTACTCTGTTATAGCTCCCGGCCTAAGTCGATCTAATTACCATACTTCAAGTGTAGATGAAGTTGGCCCAGGGTCTTAACTTAACCAGGGTTTGTTGTTAATTCGGAGTGTCTTGAGGAAACTAAAAGATTTAAATGAAAATTAATTTAAAAAATCGATCATAATAATTATATTTTAAGTTGCAATAAGTTTGGTACATAATTGTCTCAAAATTATGTTAAATATGAGGATTATAATATTATAATAATATTATCGTTTTGTAAAATTATCGCCGAATTCCTTCCACCGATTTCAATAGTCCCATTCCGAGGATGACAATTATTTATTATCACACTGTAATCTTTAGATAAAATAATATTATATATTCTTACAGGCCATACTATTTTTAACATGATAATATTATGACTATTACAGATAATATAACATAAAATATTCGAACACGATTATGCATTATTATGTAGCTTACTATATTGTTATACATGCGAGTATGCGACACATGAATAGACGCGACGTCAATATTAATTAAATATTTGTAAAATCGTATACTATACAAAGTAAACGTATGCGTATTTATACAACTGTGTATAATATTACTATTATTATTATACACAGACCATAGGCGATTATATCGTTGACTGTTGCCAATTATCGTGCTGGTGCAGTGATATTTCATATTATTTTGTTTGCGTACACAACAGCAGCAGCCGGCCAGTGCAGTCTAACAATAATATGTGTGTTGTGTGTATTATAATAATATAATAATAATATATTATAATAATATCATATGATTTAATGTCAGGCCGACGGAGCAGCCATCGGCGTAAACGGATTCATAATAATGTATTATATATTATTGTCATTGTTATTATAATAATAATATAATGTACGGCAACGGCGCTACGCATTATATTATTATGCGACGACGTAGTACGACGCCAACCCCGGTGGTCACACCGTGTTTGAATTATTACAGGTCAACACTATTAATAGTGATTACAGATTATCATTTGGTTTGTACATTTATATTACACGCAGAGTCTGCCTAATGCATTTCCCTATCTACGACGACCTCAACGAGCGATAATAGTACTCTGTTTCGTGTATACAAAATGTGTATTCAAATTTTAAATTTATTATCTGAATTCCAAACCTAGCACTACACCACTGATGTGTGATGTGTCTGAAGGACATAAAAAATATAATAATAGGAAAATCGAAAATCAATATAGAGAATTCCGTTGTAATCGTCTCGCTTATAATATAAGTTCCAGCCCGCGACGGCGTATTAAATTTTTTATCTTTTTAGTGGACGGACACGTTTACGTCCATCTAACCGTCCATTTAAACCGTTAATTTTAATTCTATTTTTTTTTTTTCATTTACGATTTGATACTTTTTTTAGTTTGCTATTACAGCCTCGTATTATAATATAAGCAGCTATTCATATAAAGGTAATATTATTACGAGTTAATCGTGTACCCACTTTGTATTATAAAAATCGTATAATTTTTGGGTTTCATCGAGTAAATTTATGATAATAGCGCCGTCTCGACGGTGTATACTGTATACACATTATAACCACATTTCGAACTATATTATAATAATATGTACCACACGGCACGTATAATACCCGCCAGTCGACCCCCACCTCACTCTCGCCCATCATCAAATCTGACGTGGTTCGGTATCGTCGGTTATTATTATTACATATTATAGTGTTCATTATCGCGCGTAACCACAAAAATATGGAAAAACTGTATATAAGCTGCATCAGACACACAC
>WHPZ01586982.1:21131-69945 GCA_016617965.1 Macrosiphum rosae | reverse complement strand
TGTGGGTTTTTGGGGGGGGGGGGTGGTTTTAGATCCCATATAAAATAGGAATGAGTTGTAACGAGAGCGTCAACGATACCTACTATATTATTAATTTTATTATTACTATGAACAAACCCCAGCTTGCAGTTGTCGTGTATAATAGACGTGGAGAGCTTTTGCAGGATAGCGCAATTCATTGCTCTCATTGGTCAATACGACGTGTAATATTATATTATTATCATTATAATGATGATAAGGCGTGCGGCATAATATGATACCATTAAGCACAATACTTAGTATATGGCGTATTATGTGACGACGGGTTTGGTCTCCCCCAACTCGTCATCTCGACTGTCTCTTACTACGTCCACACACCGAAATTATATTAATCGCCTGAATGTGCGTGTTGCGACGTGGATATATTAATATTCTCTCTTGCAGTTCGTAATGTAATAATATATTATAATATATTTACGTACAATAATATTATATTATTAAAGCATTACGTGTGTGGAATGTTTGCGACGGGGACGGACTTGGAACGAACTCGCAAATGCACATAGTTGACCACCGGACATGTCAACCCTGCAACAGGTCATTCCTCTCCGATCCCGTTTAACGATGCTGCGGTGAACGTCCTCGTTATTGGCCCTATCCGACGATATTAATTCCCGAAATGCAATAATATGCATTGCCGCAAGCTGTATTTTTCCATTTTTTTTTTTTTTACAGTGAAAATTTTTCTACTGACCACTTTTTACTGGCGGCATTTGTCATGCACCATGGAACAACTGTAATAAGTCTTAAGGCAGTGAACTGAAAGGCTTGTATATGACAGATGTTTGCAGGTTTGGCAAGTACTCATATATCGGTCCCATATGACCATACTGGTCTGATGATTACTTTGTAATTAAGTATTTTGTTTTTGACAATTTTGTGCTTGATATTAAAATAGAGCTATAAGTAAATGCAGAAATGAGAGTTTAGCTGCTTCCGTCTTTGATTGATGTAATTTTTAATTTTTATCTAGAAAAATACCCGTACCCGTAGGTATGTTGACGATGGTCGAAAAGAAGTTACGTTTATATTATTTAGTTTGAGTGGAGGACATTCGTTTCTATTTATATTAAATATTATTCTTTTTATATTTAATATTATTAATAAAGAGCTCATTTCTTTTCGTTGATTTTTATTATTACACAGTAAAGGAGAGAGTTCACTCTTATGTTGGATATTAACAACAGTGTATTATCTCACCTATAGTTGCCCAGTACAATTTCTAAAATCATTTTTGAATGTGTCTCAAGTATACGTGAATTCGACTTATGAACTTACATTTATAAATTTATTTTTTTAGTTCAAAAATATTAACTTTTAAAAATTCTTACTATTCGAAATTTATAAATATAATTTTGAAGGTTTTAAAAATTAAAATTTAAAAATCGGAAAAGTAATTTTGAAGTAAAGATGAAATAAAATTACAATTTAAAATAATTTTCTGGAAGTTATACTCGAGAGTTATAGGATAGTCAGTACAATATTGGCGTGTAAGATCTATTTTGGTAGAAAAGGCAGCTGGGATCTAATCCGCTTTATAAATTCGATTGAAAGTAGTGGGGGTGAAGATTTCTTGCATCTACCCGGTATTGTTTATAATCATTAAAATGAGATGTGCAGAGATTTTAATTTTCTATTCCGAAGATATTTCAGTACTGATCTATAATAGTCGGGATTCGACGTAAGTTGTAAGTGGTTTGGCGTAATTTCACACGAAAATTCCAGTAATTAAGTTTGAAGAATCCATGCTACAGATATGTTGGTAATTATTAATTGTAGTTATTGGGTAACGGGATTTAATATAATAGGTTTTTAGTAATTATTTCAATATTAGTTTTTTACATAACTGTTTATAGGACCAAGCTTGGAGTTTAGAGTAGAGAATATTCGAGAGATATTTCAATTGTTTGGTATTATTTGCGATGTTCCTGGATAAGTGAGACGTTTCGATAACACACTAGAAGTACGTGCTATTCATTTGTTTTGACAATAAAATGAACATGGATCCTATGTTGATATCTATTGATATATGCTGATTATTTTAATGTAATTTTAATTATCTATAGTGATACTTTATTATTGCTATTAAATCGAATGTAAGTTTTTTGTGTGCAATCTCTATGGTTTTGTCCAATAACGGTTTACTACTTGTAATGTTAGACATTATTATGACGTTATAATGTTTTTCCTATTGAAAGAAAATCCTTAGAAAGTGTGGGTACGAGAAACGTGTTTTTTTTTTTATCAACACGTATAAGACTTACCTTAAATCCTACTGCAGTTTTTGGTACTTCAGATACTTTTAATAATAAAATATCGAGAATAACACTTACACACTTCATATAATTAAGGAGCAACCAGTGCCAAGAACATTGTATTATGTATTTCAAAGAAAATAAGTGTAATAATAGTGTCAAATGTATTTTAGTAGGTACTTTCACAAATTAAATGACAAATAAATATATTTCATTTAATTTCATAATAAAGCATTGTGATTATACTTTATATTTGATATAGTGGCATAAAGAATACAACATTTATATGCTTGTCCATCATTTATGTCAAACGTTAAGGTTATAATTTTTATTTATTTGTTACCATACTAATAAGAATAAACTTATGTGGCAATTTAAACAATTTTGTTTAAACAATCTCTATAAGCGACTTATGCACTCACGACCATAAAATATTTAAGACGAATTATATTTCTTTAGTCTTTGATTCAATATTTTCTTACTGTTGTACTGGAGAAAAAAATATTTCTACCAAAGAATTAAGTACAATATAACTTGAAATTTATATAATTTATACAATATGTGTGCGCAAAATAGGAACATAATTTTTTGTTATGGTTTTTATTGTTTTTAATATCGTTATATTTTGTGTCACATCTCGATTTACCACTTTTAAGTTGATAGACTCAATTTGCCGGTACTACAAGTTTTTTTAAGTCAGTTGACATTAATACAGTATAATGTTTCAAGGGCAGTAAAGTATCCAAACAATTTGAATTTTTGTTCAAAATGTATACAATAATTAGTTGCATTTTAATGTTAGGTATAGTCGATACGGGCAATAGGTATACTTTCTATGCCAAAAAAAAAAAAAAAATTCCAAATTGCATGCCGTCGCCTGGAGGGGTCTGTCCGAATTGCATGCCCTGAACCAGACGTTTATTTATTATGCACTTAAAAAACTTATACTTTTTTTGGACTTTTCTTATTTAAAAAAAAAATGCATGTATATAAACGCTCTTTTATGTATGGTTGTTGCAACTGATCAGTGATTAGTTTCTAGATTGTAATATTTTTATATCCGTGTAAATATTTTCCCCAACTGTATCTATATTTGAGAAATTAGTAATTGTAATATTAGGCCCCTGAATAATTTTAAACTATTTTTCATTTAATATTAACCGTTTTAAAAAATGCTATTACTATTTTATTATTAAAAAAAAATATGTTTCCGGTATTAGTATTATTATTGTATATTTTCCATATTGACATATTTTATTATTATGAATTATTATTAGGTATATACATTATATATTTGAATTGTAATATTGTGTGCCCAAAATGTCAAAAAAAACCCACCGAATTTAAAAATAATATTATTTACTTGAAATACTATGTAAACATGTAAAATACCACTTGATTACCATAAACTACAATAGTTTTATTTAACTAATGGCCTTTGTTGTCGATGAAAAAAAAAATAGTTTATTTTAATGATTATTATTCACAGTGTCACCTTCTGCAATATTTATATATTTTATTGTAATGTAACGAAATCCCGTTCCTCCAGTGAAAAAGTAAGTTATTTAGTTATTTTATTCGGACATACCCCTGTAAGAGATGTCATGTAATTCGGACAGACCTCTCTAAGAGACGACATGCAATTTGGACTTGCCGATTTATATTTATTTATTTTTCTTGCAATTTGGATGCACCGCCTTCTATTTGGTCATAGTTTTAAACGTTAATCGTAAATACTACGAGTAATACTACTTTTACCTTATATTGTGTCTACTTTTATACATTATCCATTTATATAGTACCATTTACTACTAGAATTTCAATCGGTGAGTTACATTTTATTAGTGGATGCCTTGCCTCACCCACAATATAGAGGTCTTTCTTGTCTGATTTTTCAGTGACAAAAAATAATATATTTAGAAATTATAGTCATTATGCATAACTAATAAAAATAATAATATTGGACATTGATTTTTAAAAATATTTAATTATCTTAAGCGTATAAAATAATATCACAAATTGACCGTCACCACCGTAACTAACATCAGATTTAAAGCGGCGAGAAGGTACTGCAGTATACAATAATATTGTTTATACTGTGGTGATGCTTTTTATTTTTAAAACTTTTCAAGTAATACTCGAACAATATATTTTCATATACTGTTTTTATTTGATGAAAAGTATATCCACTCTACTGATATATATATATATAATTTAATATCGCCAAATATTTCCGATAATATTATATTATGAATGCGACCGTAACCAAAGCAGGTAGCTAAAACAAGGTAACATCGTATATCATATTATGGTACTAGAATAATACTCATAAATAATCGTACTAGAAAATGAAACTAGTTTTGTCATTGTTGGTATCATTAAAATATTTTTTTTATTTTTTTATTTGGGTAAGAAGATAAACTTTATATGTATAAAATAAACATAATATGTCTAAGGCTTTTACATAAAACTTCTGGGAAAATTGTTTTAGATTGAAATTTGATAGATTTTGTTTTTCTTGATTTGGCCATAACTTGAACTGTCATATTACGTCATAGACATATTTATAAAGACCAATGTTACGCCTGAAATGCGTTCGGAGATAATGTTTTGTGTTTGCTGATTTCATCATCCGATGAATGATAATGAAGATATCCGAATCTTCCCAAATAAACTTTTGTATGCGTGAATAGTTTTAAATATCTTGATTCTCGCCGCATTGATGTACCAAACAAACCTTTATTACTGTGGCGCCTTATAACATACTTAATAGGTCTCCAGGCGCCTCAAATATCCTTGCTCATATTTCATTTAGAGTACCTCCGCATAGCACGTGCTATAAAATTATAATATAAGTAATGTTTGAAAGGTTCAAGTCTTTAAGATTAATATTTTTAGAATTACAAGAAAATATAAGTAAAATCGTATGAGGATGCATCGTTATTTGTTCTCCAGTGTTGTAAAATGTTTACTTCCAACACTTTGGTGAGAAAAAAAAAATTATGACTACATAATATTATTTATAAGATTATGTTTAAATTGTTGTACGAAAAACTTGTGGAAACTTGCATTACATGCTCAACCATTTCAACCGAGAAACGAACATGTTTTCAACATTAATCGAAAAAAAAAAGTGGAAAATTTCAAACGTTTATCGATAGCATAAAAATATCCAAACTTTTTTGATAACTCTATCGTTTCTAGAAAATGTAAATATAAATATTTGTTGAACATTTCAAGCTCCCCTGGTTTTTTCTTTTTTTAATTAAAAATTCTTGAATTTAAACAAAAATAAAACAAAATTTATTTTGTCAAGAACTAGTATGTAAATATTGCGTAAATATTCTATGTTTCTTGATGTTATTTGTTAGCTTTTCCAATCATTAAAAAAAATGACGAGATTATTCAGGATTTTTGACCATTAATGTAACAACTATACATAATATAGTTCTCTGCTCCGTAAAGTGGTGACTAACACACATCATATAGAAAAAATATTTAATTAATATATTTGTTCAACTAGGAATTTAATATAGTAAAGGGGAAATTATTTTAACAAGGATACTATAGTATAATATTGTATAATCATTCAATTATTAATTAAAATATACTTATCAATGTATATATTTTGCTAGGTATACAAATTATATTTTATTTGTCAATAATAATATTTATACGAGTATAATAAGGTCTATGGCAAAGGGTGAACAAATTAATTGGCAACCAACTGAATGCGCTTCAATTTGAGTATCATTCAGATATTATGTATTGCTGTTGAATTAAAATGTATTGTTAAGATGATGGAAAATGAATGAAGAATGACTGAAAAAAAATTACTTGTTTTGAGTTTTTATTTTTTATTTTAATGAACTTATATATGTTATTATTTTTAAATTGTTGTTTTTGGAGTGCGTTTATGGTTCAAAAAGTGATAACTAAGGAAAAAGTACATAGTTACTTTCATTAATAGTTTTCATTAATCCTACGAGGCTATGTTTATACTTTAAAAGTTTTTATACAATCGGAGTTTGGCGATTCTCGGAACAAAATAGCAGAACTTTAGTTTAAAGTAGCAGTAGATGTATATACTATATATGATATGTATATTGTGTATAGTAAAAACCTTCAAATAATTACACATATTAAATCGTTCAAAGCTATTACTAATTTATTGCAGACATACGAAATAAATCCTTTGTAATTTCAGTAGGAATCAAATATTTGAATGTTTATTTGTTAATCTAAACATAGAATTTCAACAACATAATCGTATCGAGTACGTGATGATGAGATTAATAACCGCATTAATCATATTGTTCGTTTACGTTACCCAGCTTTTAAAAGCTTACCAACAAAAAAACAACTAGGTACATCATCCTAAATAAATTATGAATTTGGGAACTCTATTTATTATTTTTACCTCATAAAGTGTGAAAATTAAAACTATTCAATATTATATAATTATTATATTATATTGTCTAATAAAATATAATTGGACAGAGATAATATGGTTGTTGATAATTTATTTAAATTTTTAACTTTATAAAAATAACACTAATAAGTCGAATAGCTATTCGGGAACAGTTCACAGGGAATTGGGAATTTTGCCCACAAGGATTTCAAGTAACAGACAATGTTATTAGGTGTTCAATGGTCATGCAGTAAATAGAATATTGATAAACACAATACAATTTAGAGTGACAATTTCATTGTATATAATATAATAAATTACATAAAACGCAAGTGTAAACTTTCATTGTAATTTATGAAATGTAGAACAAGTTTACAATATTGAATGAGGATTGTGATGTGTTCTCCGAGGGGTCTATAATAAATAAATCAAACCATTTTTGATTTTTATACTTTATTATTCATGTTGGCACAATCAAATTTAATCAAATTATTCATACTATTATGGATCATTGATCAATAGAAAAATATTGTTTATTAACTGCAAACAATATCCGACCTAGATACAAAAAAAAAAATGGTTCCAAAAGGCTTTTTATTGGAACATGATTTTAGAAACTACGCAAATACAAACATTCAAAGCCTCAAAGGTTATTTACAGTGACGTTTGTATATTCACAGTGTACAAATTATTCTTTTTTTTTTTTTTTTTTTTAAAAATTGAGTGTATACATACGTGATCTGCTGTGTTTGAAAAATTTTCCAACCGAGGAAATATAATTACAAAATGTGTATTCCAAGGATGCGGAATAGATTTATTTTTAGAGGTCATAATATGTGAAAAGTTTTTCTTAAGAATGACAGTCGAGAAAAATTCGAGAAATGCTAAAGTAAACATACATTAAGAAACCTTATTTTGATTAAGGTTTGCACAACTCCATCAGAACGTCAAAGGAGCCCCGCTCGAAGTGTTGACCTATCTTTAATGTCATATATTATTGTATTATTCTTTCACACTGATAGTTCCTCGAATTGAAAACAATTTTCCGTTTCGCACAATTCTTGACACCAATTTCTTAAAGAATGAAAAACTTCGTATTAATCTCGTGTATAATAATAGTTCCATGTGAACTTAAAATTGTTTTATAATGGTTTCTTTTATCAACAAAATTGAACTATAAATAAGATTTTATTCGGAATTTTATAGATAAATTATAATTTGTTTTAGTTTTTTGCACTCGTGAATATAAATTGAGTTATATTCAGTTGAATTTAATTTAAAAGTATTTTTAAATATAAGATAATTATGTTTTTAATAAATAATAACAATTTCTGTTTTACTACCTAGATATTTGAAATATTCATACACACATTTTATGCTTTGAAGAAAATTATTGAATTATTTTAAATTAAAACTTAAATAAACACATCATTAATTGACAAAACAAATAACCTTTTAAATCAATATCTCAAAACGAATATACAAGGGAAAAAAATATTAGTTTAAAATTACTAGCAATACTAGTGGGCTTAAGGTGCAAGCCTATAGATAAAAAAATACTTAATCAGATTATTATTTTATAATATTGAATTATATGCAAGATAATTAGTAATGACTAAACAATTTATCACGCAATTAACCTATACCTGGTATATTTAAAGATCAATTTCCAGTACCATCGTTATACAATTAATTGTGTACAAACCGTATTGATACATATTATATAATACCATTGAATAATGTCAAAGAAAACTGACTGGGTATGCAATTAAAATGTCATAATATTAAACGCTAAAAGAAAATTTATAATATGTTGTGTAAAATTCTCCGTACAGAACAGCAGAGTAAAGAGTACCACCTGTCAATAATAAGTGTAGGCAAATAAACGCAAATAAATATTGTTTGTACCAGAATTAAAATTCATAATAATATGTCGAATAATTTGTATATTATGTTTTTTTATTAGTAATACAATACAACTTTGATATAAATGTACAATAACATTTATCGCCATGCTGCTATTAAATAAAAACAAGTCGGTAGAATAAGACCTCACACATTTATTTATAAATCATAGTATAATCAGAGTATTACAATAAAATATAGAAAACGTAATCAGTAATTATAATAATATTATATTTTATTGATATTAATAATGACAATAATAATAAAACAAATATTTAATATTTAATAAAAACAGTTTTTGAACGTTGAATTCAAAATTTTAAATGCTGACTCGTAACGAGTGCAAATAAATTTTGCTTTTCCATAGCAGGATTCTAATATCCAATAATTGTTTTAAAAAATTTAGTAGGTATTATAACTATTTTACACGTGTTTCGTATATTAAAACTGTAAAGTAAAAATTATTTTAATGTTGAGCCTATTTTCTCGGTAATTTTTCTTTAAAATATTTATCAGTACACGACTGCCTACGATTTATATAATATTTCTGTCAAATCATTAAAACGAATTATTAGTCTCAAATGGAATAAAACATAATAATAGACGTATAGACCCGACTTCAATCGCGTGTTTATGTTAAGATAGGTATTTTATCCGTAACGAGATCCTTTCAGCCTTTAAAGGGAAATTTTGGAATTTGTGGTCGCTTAAGTAAAGGTTAATGCAAGAGAATAATGCCTTTTAGTTGGGAGACCCACGCAAAGCCTAATACTTCCTAACAATATAACATTGTAATACCCATACAATTCAACGGGCAACAACAATCATTTTAGTTATCATGAATTATTTGATGATTTTTTTTTTTTTTTAAATATTAAATGCGGAATTCAAAAAACGTTAATAATCCTGATTTTACTAAATTGGTTGTTATCAATCAATCGACATTAGAACTCTATGGGCATAGAACAAGTACATGATATTATTATTTATTATTTACCAAATCTACTTTTATGTGTCATACTGTGAAAAATTCAATTTCACACATTTGACATTTTTATAAATCTTTAATGTTATCGAGAGTTGTATTAAATAAAAAATATATGTAGCACCTTTCGAACCACATGAATCTTATCTAATTAATGTTTCATAACATTCTCAGTTGTTTCCCAGAGAGTAGGTAATGGAAAATAACCTGTGACCCATTTGTGCAGCATAATGTTCATGTGATGCATCTGCAATATTTTTTTTTTTGCTGATTGATTGGCCTGTGGGCCATGGTGGTGCAAGTTATTAGTTGCTATTAGTCATAGCCCGGCCACTGGGGGAAATAATCAATTATTTGATATAAGTAGATAAAATTGATCTGAACTAATTTTCAAATTAGGTGATTCTCAATAATTTGTACCTATAGTTCACAACAAACAGGTAGGTACCTAATCAAAACGACGAACTACATTAAAGACCCTGTATTAACAAAAAAAAAAACAGATAATACGCATATGTATCATATAATTAATAGGTAACTTCAGTGATCAAAATGTATTTGACCGATTGTAAAAAAATTGACAGCTTTATTCGGTACATGGACATTGGACGCCTACCGTGCATTTTAGTTTAAAAGACCCTCAAAATATAACCATATATGATATTATAAGTATACATTAATATTAGTAGATAGGTTAATACTAGGTTAATAATAATAACCTATTGTCCTATTTATTCACTGTACATAATACATATTTTTACCAGAGAATTTGGCCATATTATAATACATATTATATTATGTACCTTTTGTAGTTTTATAGTGCCTACAAAATATATTATGATATCTTGAAGTATGTATAATTTTTAAAATACGGTACTTTAATCAACCAAACTTCAATTTTCTTTAACCACGTATAGCGGATATGATCACAAAAAAAGAAATATTAAATTTTAATAATTTTAAATTTTACCAACTCAAAAGTTAGGTATAATAGAATGTTTGTTAAGTTAATACAAAAATAAAATAAAGTAAAACCAAGTGTAATATTATCAATTATGTTTATCGCTATTCGTTGGACGTTTATTGGCTTGTAGTTTTTAGAAATTTTTTTGGAAGATATAGGTGTCACAGTTGTTTATAAATTGTCCAATATGGATTATTAAATATAATAATTAATAATCAATATTAATATAATATAGTACTAATCACTAAGGTTAATGGTGGATATGCCATTTTTGGTCTATCCGAAAATGTTAAGAAAGGCAATATAAAACAATATGTTAAGTAGGCAGGTCTTGAAACTGAAAATGTGTTTTTCAGGAATCGCTTTCGGTTATCGGTATTTATTATTTTCGGATTATGATTTCAGTTTTGGATATTTTTATTTCTTTGTTTCATTTTTTATTTTTTTTTTCGGATATTGGTATTCATTTTTCTGATTTTGTTTTTGGTTTTGAATACCAATTTATTATTTTTCTGATTTTTGATGTAGGTTTTGATTACTGGTATCTATTGATTTCTTTCGATTTTGTTTCCGGTTTCCGATTTCAGTTTTTAACAGTTATAACCGGTATTCAATATTGGTCAATGAGGTTTTATTAAACTGAATAGTGCCAAGGTATATGTAATCTTTGAGTCATTTCACTAGATTGGAAAGAACTTAGGGTTGACAAACGCACATCATCGTACCTCCAAGTTAACAGTGCCATTCTAATTAATTTTAGAGAGTGTCATTAGCTAGAGAGTACGAGGGTGAGGCGTATAGTAGTATTACCAAGTATTATCCAATACGGGTGATACGACACTACTAATTAACGATAACGATTAACAATACTTAATATTTTTCACAGACGATCGTATAACATGCTCAATTGCAAAGCCATCGGGTACACATCTTTAACTTGCAAAAAAATTACCACGAATAAATTGGAAATAACACAACCGCTGAACACAGAAAATGAAACAAAGACACTGTCTCCCGCAGAAAAAATATCTATTGATCTAATTAAATTTGATCAACCAATCACCAGCTTATCGAAAGATACAATAGTCGACGAAAGTTACAAAAACCAGAACGACACAATGGACCCAACACTAAAACGTCAAGCTTCACTAAAAATATCCTCAGCTTATCCAACAAGCCCAACTAAAAAAATATTAATCAACCCACTAAGTCAACAAGCATCCAAACAACCCCCCCAAAAAAAACTTAATATAAAAATCAAGATAACACACAAATCACACTAATGGAAATCAACTCACCAACTCATCGCTCCCGCTCAAATTCACTTGAACGTCTTTTCGACAACCTCGACGAACACCTCGAACCTACTAAACAAATGTTCGAAAATACAAAACACGTCTACATCAATTTCTCACAACTAAAGCACATAATACAAAATATTTCAACTCAAGAAAACCCGATAGGATCTATTTTATTCTTAAGATCTTAAGATCATGATTCTGCATGTCTGCAGAGTGACCCATACTAATAAACCATAATTTTTAAATAGATCGCACTAAATCTATATATACTTATTGTTGTAGACACACCGAGCTTTTCAAATTATCGCTAGGTGGCCGTTTGACACTGGCTGACGTGCGCCTCCGTGAGTGAACCTAGGATTGTGTTTTAGAAATAGGTACTTATGAGCTATGAGGAAATGTAACACCATAATACAAAGTATGTGATATATGGTGCTCAATGGTACAAAATTATATTTATATTTTTTTTAAATGTTTATATTCAACAACAAAGTTATATCTAGTGGGATATGATCATACCTTTACATTATATTACGACTTATGACTACAGGGAATGGAGACATAAGCAAACTATTATGCGCTCTATCGGTCGTAGATAGGCTACACTACGTACATGGAGATGGTCCCAAGACTTTATGCAAACATTTTCAAAATTATTGCAAATAATTGTAAATAATTGCAAATTCAATACTCGAATTTTTAATCAACCCCCTCGGCCGTTGAGTCAAAAATAAGTTTCAGGGGGCCAACTTCACGTATCCCCCGACTTTGACCGATTGCTTCCGGACAAATTGTAAACAGTTGTAAATTAATTGTAAATAATTGTAAATTCAATCCTAAAATCATCATAATCAGAAAACTTGCAAATCAAAAAAAAACAAAAGTAGGGGCCCAAGGTCAGGCAGACCTCAACTTTGACTGAACGAGTCCAGCAACCTGACCACCTATACGTTGGCTGATTTTTAGTTATTAGACACTTCAGAACAATTGTGATATTTCTAATATAATTTTTTTTTATTATTCAATACAAATAATTTTTATTAAATATGAATTTTTTATATCAGAAAAACTACCCAAATTAATATTTTCAACGTTGTTTTATTAGCTTTAAAGTTGGTTGCTCTTTTTATACTTCGTGTTTGAAGTCGAAACACTATTTTTACAAATATCTCTCTGCATTATGACAATTAAGATAACTCACCTTACTCGAACGAAAAACAATCGATCACAATTACAACTGTCTGATAAGTGATAAGTAATAACTGATATTAATTTTGGTAATCTGCATCACGTATTCAATTTCAATAATTATAATTTGATTGTGAGATTAACCGAGTTCATATCAGTTATAGGGAAATTAATTATTATAATATTCCTGATTTTTAAACGACTTACAATTAACAGTAATGTTACTCATTTATACAAAAAGTACGTTGGTATAAGTTTATGACTGGTATAAGTAGGTATACTTACAATTATTACAATTTGCTTATAATATTTTAATATTTTTCTTGAAATTTATCTATTAAAACTAATTTGATCGATGAATAAGATATTATATAATATGAATAAGTTTAAAAAACAATTATTAATAATTATTTTAAATTTGCACAAATTAAAATTTGTGTAGGCATAAGATTTTACATATTACATAATGCCATAATATGCATATTGATCTAGTTTTATGTGATGCAAATTAAAACCTTAAAAAGGTGAGCAAATTTGTTGTGCAAATTAAATAGGTATACTCTCCTTAATATTATTAAAATAAATTAAATCTCTGTTCTAATTTCTATTGTACCTATAATATGAATATAATATTATGCTCATATTATGCTTGTCAAGCTGTGTAGGTTTCGTAGTTACTATGATTTATACTCCATATGCATTCTACCATCAAAGCATTATTTCATCAAATTATATAAAAGGGTCCCATTGTCCAAATACGCAGCAGGCCCAAGAGTAAATTCGCTGTTTCCCTTTAGGCCTATCCACCCATGACTAAGATTCATTTCCAACGATAATATAAGAGTCATAAATAAAAGATTTTACCTTGATTATAATATTTCAAAAAGATAATTTTATATACTTTGGATCAACAGCTTTTATACTTATTAACGATTTTTCTTTCTTATTAGCAATTTTTATTAAACGTTACTCATGTTTTCAAATGTACCTATTGTTGATTACAATTTATAAAATATAAGCTAGGTACCACAAACCTATATCTATAATTTAGGCAAACAATAAAAACAGCGATATATTTATAAAAATTATTACGTATAGTAACAAAAATGTAATTTTATGTTAAATACTGTTATATTATAATAGTATTATGATGATATTGCTCCATGGACTTCGCAAGTTCACAGTTATGCCAAAATATACATTTAAATATAGGTAAGTCAATTATAAATAAATGTAATATCTTGAGATGGGAATACGAAGGTCCATACAGTCGAGAGTCTATACATTGCGGTCACGAGTCTACACTACAGGCTAGTCCAATCAGGATTCATGTTACATTATTGGCCCGGGAATGGACGACCTATGGTGGAAAATATTATAGGAAAAGCGTCAATCACATTTACTTGGGAATCGATCCAAGACTAGAAAGGTCCTCCAGAATGCGATACGTCTTATGCTGTACGTCTTCTTGTTCTTCAAAATATTTATAATTACAATATCACAGTCGTCCACCGAGCTGAACGACACGAGACGAGTGTTTGACACTCACGTAGGTACCAGCATTTTTTTCGCTTTGTTACGATACCATAATATTATATAGCATCTCGCATTTACTATAACACGAAAAAATACTTAAAAGTACTGGGAAAAATTCATTGAAGAGAACAGTCTGACAAATAAGAGCACTCCATAAAAAACAAGACTAGAAATGTAAAAACAACATCATTACATTTAATATACCTACACATTATTACATACCATCTCATCATTGTTATTATTTATAAATTTGTTTCAAACAGCAAAGTTATATACACGCGTCGTTTATAATTGTGACAATGACAGTAATATGTTATAATATTAAACATACCTACCATAATATACATTAATGAGTTTTATTTTTAAACGTTAAAACGCAATTTTATTAGTGCATAATACGGGATATATTACGAAAAAATAAAACCCATCGCGACAAAAACTTTTAATTAAATTTGAAAATATCGCCTTTTCTGTTTTATTTTAATTTATTTTTTACACTTCGTTCTGTCTATATAACAGACGTGCGCACACACACATGCACACACACACACACATGCACACACACACACACACATGGTTAAAACGTTTATATTTTACAATTTACAAACATATGTATTTGCCATATCTAAAACTCGAATATACTAGTATTTTTTTTATATTCCTTGTACATCGAATTACAGTCTGATTAGTAAAGCTGTGTTCACGTGAAGAATTTTTTATTGTTATAGTTAATTTTGTGTTTGAAATGTATTAACTTGACTATTATAGTTAATAAATACCTATATATTATACACATATTTCAGTTGACTTGTATAGATTTATCCTTGTGTATTGTATATATTATTATTTCCATTCTGTTTTATTTTAGTTAAACACACTGATGTTAAAATATATTACCGGTTTTATATACATTATGTGCAAGGAAATTTTATGGGTATAGGTAGTAGGGAAATTGTGGATTATTCTGAATGGTTATACAAATATAAACACCTTATAGATATCTAATTATTCTTATTTTTTTTACTTTCAATGACCATAGTATAGTATACTAAAGACAAATCGAATATTGTATTTTGTATGAATACGAATTTAGCTTAATTAATTTAAACTATATAGGTGTTATATTAATTCTAAACTCATTTTTTTTTTTTTAAGTGATTGTTTATGAGTATTATTTTATAACAAGACTAGCTCTCCGAGCGTAGCTGGGGGACACCTCCAGACCCCCAGGTGTCGGTCATGAGTGTTTTCGATTTTGGAAGCTGCAGTGGTCTCTTGGTGTGGTCGTCGGTCTTAAGCTAGACGGTAGGTGGGTGATAAGGATCTGTGGTAAAAATTAATGATAAGGCTAACGATGGTAAAATAGTAATAAGAATTTGTGATAATGATATTGGATCAATGATAAGAATGGTGGATCTGTGATAAGAAAAGTGGATTTTTGATAAAGATGGAGGATTAGTGATAAGGATAGTGGATTAGTTAACCGGACAGCTTTCAAAGTTTTTTATTTATGTTTAATCACGTAAAAAAATTCTAATATCATATAGCCACCTCGATTTTTTTGAGGTCTAGCAGGTCAGTCACCTTCTCGATGTTGGATGTAGTCACCTGGGTATACAACGTGACGACGTGTGACAGCCGGTTCGAGGCATCGGGTAGGCAATTACATAATAATTTACGTGAAAATATGTTTTAGGGTCTAGCAGGTCAGTCACCTTCCTCGACGTTGGTCGTAGTCACCCTGGTAGGCATCCGACTTCGTCGGTGACGGACAACGTGCGACGGCTGTGGAACGTCATCAGGTATGCAATCCGACTGCGTCGAATCGGGGACATCGTTCATTACTGTCACCGAAAACGCAAAATTAAGTAATAAATTACGTAAAAAAAATTCGTTTATATGTGCGAATTAAAAAAAAACATTTCAAAAATAGTCCTCTGTTTCCATTACCTAGTTTCTGTCTAATCAGTCTATCAATATTATGTACCCTTGGAGTACATATATGTAGCTATATGGAACTATATTTACTTAGGTACTAATTTCACTATTAATTCATATACATACTTAATATCATAATAATATGCCTTGTTTATATATAACTATACTATTCAACGCACAATGCAAGCTATATACTATACACAAACCCAAAATACATGTTGTATTACCCATGTTATATGAACTAATAAATGCATACATATCAATATAATATTACAGTTGTCAGGTGAGTTAATTGGTTAGGTAATCAAATAGCCAATTTCTTATTTTGGTTTAGTTTATAGTTTAATATTTTGTATACTATTTTATATTACTTACATAAATAGTTGTACCGTGTATATTTATTTAATTATGAGCATTAAATCAAATTAATAAATAGATAATTTTATTGATGAATAGCAAATTGGATTGACCTGTAATACTATCCTATTAAATGTAGGTATGTATAAATATATACAATGCATATAGTTTTTATTTTTTGGCACTTATCATAGTAAGTACTATCATAATATATGCTGTTATATTGTATGACTTTATATAATATATTATGTACCTACCTAAAACTTTATTTAATGTCATATGATATTTATAATAGTTTAAATTATTTAGTAATTATAATTGCACATTTATAATGGTGCATCACTGCGTTATGACTTATGTATTATGTGTATGTAAGTGTGTATGAATGTAGTTTATATTGTATAATTAATACATCTATGGATATAGTATAGTTATAAGTAATAATATACTATTATACCTATAATATATAAGGTAAGCATATCATACAATTTATGTATTGTATGTATATTATATATCAATTACTTAACAGGGAACTTATTCGTTGCTAAAATTAGTGCTCAAAACAATATACAGCGCAACGCCAGTATAACCAATAATATAACTTATTATGTAAAAATAAAATAGCATTGAAAATCAATGAATATTATGCTATATTTTTTTTTAATCCTCCTCGTTTGCTTTATTTAAACTTGCTAAATAATTTGCCGAATAAACTCATGTACAATATACAATTATTAGGTACCTAAACTTCGACGTTAACGTCAATATTGCATTTTTATAATATTATGTTATATACTTATATACTTATACGTGAAATCCTCTTTTTCCGTTACGTAGTGACTCTCTATGTCCAACTACCTTAGTTACTAATTTAACTATTAATCTGTTTAACACTCAATGCAAACTATATACTATATACACAAAAACATTTTTTTATAAACTATCCAATACTAATAATATGTTAATTGATATAATATTTATAATATTTTGTGTAGGTACTTTATTTTTACTTTTAGACCAATAGACCAAAATAGGTACTAATTTCACTATTAATTCATGTACATACATATAATATAACAAACTATTAGGTAATTAATAGGTACACAATATAAATACATCTAGGTTTATTATAATACATAAGTCATATGTAAGAACATAATATATAATACCAATTTGTTATTCATCATTTATTAATTATGTATTTGTTTTATTGATTTGAAACTCATATAAATATACTTATATACATGATAGACCTACCTATATTTTGAGTACCTAATACCAAATTATGTCATATCATTATACAATTTAACCGCCAGAATTTAATTCAATACATAAAGTTATATTTGTTTATTAATATACATAATTTGACTCACCTAAAAACTGTAATATATTAAGTATAGTACCTAGTATATCTACATGTAGGTTATTTATAATACTATTGTCTATTCAAGTACAAAAAAACATCCCATATAATCCAGCCTATGTTAAATAATATAGGTGCGTTGCATAAAAAATAAATAATAAAATATGTAGATAAAAAAATCAAGTGTTAATTTATTATTTATTATTTATTAAATAGTTTATTTCGTATAATACTCACATTTCAACCTTCCTATATAAGTTATATCAAATAGTATATAGTCATATCAGTATACAATCTAATTTCCAGACTTTAAATAAATACATAAAGTTCCATTTTGTTTATTAATATTGTATTATTTATAATCTGTAGCAGTATTTTAACCTAACCAAATCTGATTCACCTAAAAAGTGTAATACATGTATCAAGTACCTTCTACATAGTATATTATATATTTAATATTTAATCGAGCCCATGTCAAACTATTTAGGTGCGTTCCTCATAAATGTAGATAATAAAAGCAATAGCTGTTTATGTCAATTAAATATTGTTATTTATCAATTATCTATTTATTAATTTGATTTTATGCTCATGATTAAACCTACATATTGTATAGTCAAATTAATAATAATATATAATTATTTTATGATATTGTTTCTGTGACATTCATCGTCGACTCGAGCTAGGATAATATTTTATTATATAATTTAACCAACCCAACCCAGCCACCGTATCAACTCTTAATATTTATACATATAAATACCGATGTAAGGAAGCCACGGCGTGACCGAGTGGGCAAAAGGACCAAAGGTAGTAAAATATAATATTAACGCAGTTTATTAAATCAAAAAATCGAACTTTTCGTCGCATATTTACATTTCCGTATATAGTAATAACGACACTGTCCAATTTCCGCCGCGGAACTCGACGCGAGTGAAGTACTGACGCGGGTGGCTTATAAATTTGGAGGGGAAAGCGAATAAGTCTGCGAAGGCGAAACTCTAATTTTGAAAAAAAAATTGGAAAATATTCGTTAAATATGATAAGGCTGAAATGATAGGCTAAAGGTAATAACGGACAAAAAAAACGCGAAAAATAATTCCGGCGGCCTACCTATATCTACCAAATTGAGAACTGGAGTCAAATCTATGACTCTTAAACCGTTTCGCCGTCCTTGCGAATTGCTAACGCGGTTTCGACGTCCATCAAGACGACATCAGACGACGCGCTCGGCCGACCTCAGACCTCAAAAACGTGATATTCACGAAAAAAATCGAACTTTCCGACGAATGTATTTATGCCTATATAATGTATATTATAGTAATACCTACTCGACGGCGGCGATTTTGGCCGTCTTCTTTCCGCGACCCCGCTCCGCCCCGGGACTCGACCCGAAAGAAGTACGGCGGCGCGCGGCCTATAAATGTAGAGGGGAAGGCGAATAAGTCGTCAACGGGGAGGGCAGACGTGTCTAAAAGGGCTAAAACTAGAATTTTCGACAAAACCGGCAAAAAACGCCGGCGGCGCTCGGTTTGCTCGGCCCGGCCTGTAAATTTAGCGGGGAACGCGAATAAGGACCGAGTGGGGGCGTGAAAAGTTCTCAAAGAGGGGTAGAGACGAAAAATCTGAAGAAATTATTTATATAAATAGATTAATAAATAAACTAACAGAGTTCTTGGCATATTTGTACCTTTTTTTTTCTGATAATATGACAATATTTTCTATACAATCTCCAAGTTCTCTGTATATTTATACCTTTTATTTTTTGCTGATATAATATTAAAACGAAGAGACGGCTCCGCGGCCGCCGGGAGAATGTTTTGATTGGAATACATTTACATCCTATTGTTTTCAAATATTCTATCAAAGTTATGTCATTGCTTATATGAACCGATCATATAAATTCAAAATTACTTTTTCTTTAAGTGTACGTTTAACGTTCCCCTTTCATATAAGTCAAAGTTTGGTTTCTGAAATCATGTGCTGTTGTTTTAACACATCTATCCATCAAATAAAAACCATGATATAAGTATCTTATCTGGAGAAACGAGAAATGTTTAGTATAGTAATCTGTTTGTCATCAATAAAGTTTTATTTTAATAGTTTTATAATATAAAATAATAATATAATAATATAATAATATATTATATTGTAGGTATTATATGAGTTTTTAATATTTTATAATTTTTATTAAATATGGTTAACTTGTGTGCGGTTCTAAACGATAATGACGTAATATTAGATAAATGTGTGTGTTATTGATAAAATTATAAATATCAGTGTGTGAGGTATTGAAAGGTATAATTTTGGGAAAACTGTGCAGAATTGATCTAAAAAGTGTGCTGTTCTGTATATCGACCTATTTTTAAAAGTATGTGGTTATGACAACCACCAAAAAATTATTTTAAATAAAACATTTTTAAATGATATACATATTACATGCATATTACATATACGTGTAGGTATGTAATCACGTTAGGAGTTGAAAAAAAATTCCCTGACCTTCAAATTTGAGAGCAGTTCCTGGGAGTCAATTGGATCTAGTTAACACACTAGTGATACAAATTATAAAGTCACTAGTACTTTTACAGATATCTTGGTTTTGTATAAAGCTCTACATATGTATATATTTCTCCTGTGTAATCTGTAAAGTGATCAATAAGAACATAATATAACAATGACTAACCATAAACAGGGGCTTTCAAATCGTATGAGACAGTATTATAGGACACTCTGTTATGGATCTTGGCTTTTACTTAGGTACAATTTAGTTAATGGTGATGAGGTATAATTAATCATATTATATTATTTGACCAGCCGGCCTCCAGGAGCGACTCCTTCCGCTTAACGATAGGGACTGGTCCTGGAGGCATGAAGAAAGGAAGACTAACGCTGGGACTTCTAGCGGCCAGAATATAATACAAATTATGCCTGACACACAGCCTGATACTATGCCCTTTCGTCCTTTTGCTAGAAACCCTATTACAACCATGGTTGTAATAACTTTTTTTACCTAATTCTTCTGATTTCTTATTCAATTGTGAATCAAAATAAACAACAATTAATACTGGCTTGAAAACCTGGCAATGTCAATAAATTATAATAAACCATAAACGAATAGTCTTGTAACCATGTAATTTTACTAAAAACAGAACGAGTTGATTATACATATTATTATTATAACAATGCGGTCAGACTTTAAACTTTCATTCGGTATAGGTACCTATAATACAGAAATACCGAAGAAAATACGCGTTACAACAGTTAAGTTAGCTGTAAGATTAATATTACTCAAATAAATAAAGACATATACGATCTCAGCTAAAGGACGCTCAAGAGCAAACATACCATACTAATGCAACGTGTCCATTAAATCGTTAACCTAAGGCAGCCAACTGATGATACACCGTTGAAGAACTGTACATATAATGTAACGTATGTGTCGAGTCGTTCACTCAAATCAGTACTTAGTACTCAGGACAAAGTACCAGAGGTTGCACATGTATATTGAGAAGCCGTACCAGTGTGATGAATGCGGCAAGTGGTTTAGCACTAATAGTAACCTCACGGTACACCTGCGAGCGCACATGGGCGATAAGCCATACCCTTGCGACCTGTGTAATGAGCGGTTCCTATATAGCCGCATCATGAAGGTACACCGACGGATCCATACAGGAGAAAAACCGTACCTGTGTTACGTATGCGGCAAGTCGTTCTCCCAAATCGGTACCATGACGAGACACCAGCGGATTCACACGCATGAGAAATCGTACTCATGTGACATGTGTGGAATGTTGTTCACTCAAATCGGTTCTATGACGAGACACCGACAGAAGCACATCTGAGATTTCGGTTCTATGAAATAAGAGACGGATTTAGAGAGTTGAAATTAGTTTATCTTTTTATAGTACCTCTATTTGTATTTTAAATTCTATTGTCATAGTTCATCATAAATTTTGAGTTGCAGTTGCAATAATAAATAAATGCAATTTTTGTGGTTTTTTCTATTTACACTGTTGAATTGATGTTGTCCGTTTTAATAATGTTATCCCGTTAAAGAGTTTAAAAGCAAGCTTAGGGACGATTTTGATTAGTCGCGGTCATACACCTGGTTATATGGAGAACATCACCAAGTCATGACTTATCCTTCTGGTGTAGATGTACATATGTACAGATGTATCGATAACCCGTCACACCTCTCACATGATCTATATTCTATAAGGTGGAAGTTGCTCTGTTTGGATCCTGAAGTGGCGATTGACAGGAATGAGCGTCGGTTCAATGCTTGTACTTTGCACTCGCGTGTGAAAACTGCACATCCACGTATTGGTACCTACAAATTCCGAAGAACATCATCGGATAATGATGACCTGATTGATTTGGTCTATCAGCTTTTCCACAAAATTTTGTATCGTCTGTTTCGGCTGTAGGTCTCGAGCTTGCAGTTTGTTCCTCTTGTTATTGGCTTTCAGGATTTTCATAAGTTCGAATTGAGAATCCAAATTAGTTGTACACGCGATGTGGTTCCAAAATAATTCGTTGTTAATGAAGAAGCTATGTCCAAGTTATGTTCTGATACTTTAAATTTGAGAACCGTAATTTTTAATATTAGTTAAAGGTTTTAGCATATGTATTTTCTAGGTAATGAATCAAGATAATATGACATTCGTAAATAAAACCACCAAAGTTCTACCAAGTCCCCCCAATTCAAAAGTCACTACTTGGTACTATAAGCATATATCATTTTTAGAAAATATTGTAGGAGAGGAGGGTTTAGTCAACCTCAAATTATTTGTTTTTGATTTTCCCTACAATTTTGAAAACTCCAAAGAATTCTGACCTCTCTAAAGCACTAACTAGATTGCAATTTCCATCTGAAAAGATACTGAAGTTGAAAATCGACGAATTATTTTGATTATCTACTTATCGTGTAATAATATTCATATACCAAACAAACAAATACACATTATTCAATAAAATCCACTCAAATAAAACCAATACATTCATCGCTTCACTCATCATCAAAAACTGTAAATAATTAACCACTTTTGAAAATTATACGCAAAATAAACTATCAATATACCATAGACATTATACTAAGTATAAAATCGGACCATTCTACAGGGCGGGAGAGCTTTTCCTGTGAAGTAATTTTTACTGATATATTACATCGTATAACCTCCCCCCATAAATAGTTGTACAGCTTTAGATTAATGGAAAAGTATTATAATTAAGGTAGTACCTAACTAAAATATAATTTTAAAATTGTATAGAATTTCGGAATTTCGGAAAATTGGAAAACCAAAACCGACACCTTTAATACCATTCTATATATTGTACAACAAATCACTGTATCGATTATAATAACAATTTCATTTTCTTATACAACTGTACTAATAAATTATCTAAAGTTAAAAACTGATAATCTCAGATTTTTTTTAATTATAGCAAGCATACCTACAGGATTATAATTGTATGAACAACACCAGTTTTTGAAAATGTTTTGTTTTATGTAACTAAGATAGGAATAGCCGTAGAATATGAATTTCTTCTCAGATATTAATAATATTAACATTTTTTAGATATTATAAAGTATTTTAAGCTATATTTTATAAACATTTGAAATTTGAACTTTTTTTTCGTTTGCTTTTTAAGAAATTTAAAAACACACCAATGCTTAGGTACCTAATATTCTATTAGAAATTTAAAAATAATAATGTTTAATAATTGTTTCAAAGGATTTTAGACTTCTTATTATAATTCAATAAAGTTTAATAGTAGATACTTGAATTTTTTCATCATTATTTAGGTATATTACTATTTTATTCAAATATCTAGATTATCAAAATATTTAGACTAACTTTATGCTGTTTATTTTTTCCATTCAGTATTTCCTTTCAAATTCAGAAATTGTATACAAAGATTTCGGTTAAAATCAAATTTTTATTTTGGAATTTCAATTTAAATAAACCTTTTAATATATTAAATAAAAATAATGCTTATAATAATATGACATAAACTATTCTAAGAACCAGATGCTGATGGCTGATCTAAGCGTATCCTTTGTTCTGAGTCGTTTTTTGAATACAATGTCTTATCATTGAACTCAAATTTAACACTTTCAAGTTGCATTATAGTGACCTACTAAACGACTTTATGCACTCAACCCAACCTATATAACTAAACAGTAGAGAAAGGTCTACGGTTTTTTTTTCTTTACACACTTAAATTCGTTTATAGAAGTATAATATAATATATAAATTATAATATTATTAAAATATTTAAGGTACTGAGGCTATTGAACTTTTTACGAATTTATTTATTTTCACTTGCAAAATAAAATGTAATTAAACTAAAGTATTATAGTTAAACTTGATCTACAAGAAACACTGAATTTAAAAATGTTTCCCAAAATACTAAATACTTTTTTACAGTATTCTTTAATCAAAAATTGTTATTCGAGTTCCCATAAGCAAAATACAAACATTAAGCCTAAGGTCGAGTAAATGGATAGTATATTGGTATTATAGTTTGGACGTTTAATGTCTTGATTAGAAACACTACTGTCTACTGTCTGTTAATTTATGATGACGTTATCTTATTTTGGTCTAAACCCTCTTTTAAGATTAGTGATAGTAGTATGTATAGGCATTACATATTAGTCAATCAATCAGAATCTGACATATTTCATACTGTACGACGTATAGTTTTCAATTGAATGAAATCTTTTCATTGTTTCATTAAACTATAACATAAGGAAATCCCGAAAATACAGCTTTACAAGTTTAAGTTATTAAAGGCCTTATTTGGATTAAATAAATCAAATTTTCCCATTTTATAATATGGTTTATGTATTTTCTATTCGAAATCAATTTCATTTCCATTCGAAGAATTCACAACCATCACTAAGAATCGGATAAATTAATTTTAATTGATATCATTACGTTTTTATCATATTAGGCATCATTAAAATGAATGTCTTTATTTTTTAAATATAACTTAATAGAGGTACCTAGTTGGTTTTGTTTATAAATTATTTTAAATTTATCAAAATATGGTACGATTGTTTTATCTACATAATGGGTACGGAGCTTAAAGTTTAATTTCTGTCGATTGAATGTGATATTAAGCATAGTAATAAATTTGATGTACTTTTGTTTTATAACATTTAGGTAGTTGTTTATACAAGGTATTTCTTTTATAGACAGAAACTCATTTAAAAAAAAAAAAAAAAAACATTAACGTTTTGGAATAACAATTTAATTAACACAATTTTGAGTTTAAAAAAAATACATTTTTACTAAGTATTTATTCAGTGAAATTATTTTTATTTAAATTATTTTTTTCATAACAACATCTAGCAAATATTTTTAATATCCAAAGAACACTAATTTTCTACGTATTTCAGTATATAAAAATTAACTTTGAATGAGTAGTTAATTAGTTTTAAGTTGTATATGTAATGATACTAACTCTGTGATGTGATTACTCTGTCATGTTGTATCTGCTAAATTTTAGATGAGATAAGTTGTAAACATACATAAGTGATATTACAGATATAAATTAGAAGTAATATGTATTCGTATCTATTTTCTAATAATAATTTAAGGTTTTCTTATTTAAAGTTTATATAATTTCAAAGACATGAATTAATATTCATACTTATTGTAAAAATGTCTTGTCGCAAAATTTATTTTATTTTTATTTTTTTCTGAATTCACTGAAACTATTTAAACATTTATATATAAGACAGTGTTTTTAAATAATTTTCTGTTGAAAAATAAATTAAATAGTAACATTACTATAAGTATTATAGATCTTAAAAATTAAAAATGTAGATCACTCAAGATTTTTTTTTTTTATTAAGTACTTAAAGAGTGCCCTGTCACTATACAAACTTCCATTTTTCAAATTTTTTAGAATTTTTTTTATTATAAATATTATGAAGCACATAAATTTTTTGAAAAATATGTTGATGTAGGTAAATCAAAATTCGATTGAGCAGTTTTTTAGTTATTAAAATGTTTGTATAAAGCAGCGGTTCTCAAACTTTTTTTTTCACGTACCACTAAGTATATTATCAATCAGACGCGTACCACTGATGATTAAAAATAGAAAAATACAAACCTTACATGGCTTATACAATAAAGGATAATAGTTCTTAAAAATGGTTTTATATAAATATAAAATAGATATAAAATTGGATCTAGCATTTATTATGATATGGCCAATTTTAACAAATTATTAATATTACTAAAAACAACAATTTTCAAATAACCACAGCCATTATATCTTATAAGGTCATTATCATGAACATATTTTATCCTTTGAACACAAAGTGAAATAGGTAATTCAGAAACTACTTTTACGGAATTGGTTCTGGAACGTAAACAATTTCAGAAAAATTATCCACTGCATAATTTACAGTTGAAAAGGGGGGTTCTCATTCGAAAAAAAAAATACAGTAGTTTGTACCTCCGAGGGACACAAATCTACCAAAAAAATAGTAGTATAAAAAATATCAAGTATCTTAAAATATTGTTTTAAAGTCACTGTATTAAAAAATTCCAAATATCAGATTTTGAATAATTGCATCATTGAAGATAATAAAAAGGGGTGAGCACTGAGCGTGTTTGATGAACAACCCTGTGTATAAAATGTATTATGCGTGAGATAAGTACACTTTTTTGTACTAACAATTTGAATATTTAAATATAAATATTGAATGATATCAACAAATTACAGAGAAAATTAAAATGCTATGATAGTTTTCAGGTCTTTTGATTATTCTTTTATGAGATATTAATACATTTAAATAAATAATAAATTAATGTTGTTCAGAAACGGTATTCTGAATATTTAACTTTATATTAAAAATCATGATAAGCATTAATATCTCAAATAACGTGGCTTTAATTTTCCAACCAATAGAAATAAGATGACTAATGGCTGTGTACCTACACAACTTTTGTGGCACGTTTACTTCTTCATAGACGCTCACAATCATTGTAAAACCAATAAATGTTTAATACCCTTTAGAATGTAAATGAAGACGATTAAAGCGATTATAACTGATATAATTATATACATAAAATAATTTGTAATTTATTTGATATAATTATATTTATGTAATAAACGTCTCTTAAACCGTTTCAGATGTATGTTTAATGATATTTTATTGCACGTGACTTGCAATTAGCATGTTAATGAGTCGAATGGAAGTTCAAAACTTGTTTTATTCCGTAAATATTTAGGTCAGGTATGTATAAAGTAACAGAATTAATAATAATATACACATCGAACACAGTTTGGGAGCGATGTTCCGTACAATTGGGGTAGGAAATACCGACAATTATAGGGCAATTATAATTCAACAATTTGAACGTTTATTATAATGTATTATTTTTCCAATTAAATACCTAATTTGGTTATTTATATTTTTAAGTTAATATTATTTTCTGAAAAATTAGGAATTCTATTTTGAGAGCTTATATTTTATATTACTTGTATAGTATAAAGTAAATGTGAGTCATTCCAACATTAGATAATTTAACTATAATTAATCTGCAACTGGATATTTTAGATAGTATTTTTCCTATATAATAAACAATTGAATTCAATGATAATAATAACAAATTTAAATAATTAATTACTTATTCAAAAGAATAATGTGCCTTTCATTAGAAGTGAAGCATATTATAATAGTTGATTCTACATTATTCAATATTTTCATTTAATAATTTAAGTTATTTTATCAAAATAAAAATAGTGTTTTAAAACATTCCCGACAAATAAGTTCTGTGCACAAGGCACGATGTACACAAATATAATATTATATATTTTCAAATATTTGTTTTAATTTAGATTGTCAGCATAGCGAGGAATGTATTAATTGTACAATTATTTTTGTGTCTAGACACACTTTTTCTGGTAGAAAAGATGCTCTGATCATCAACTTTGACGGATATTTCTAATAGAAATTTGGATCTAGTTGGTAATTTTAAAAGGTTAACATTGAATATTCTCAGTATAGTTGTTAAAGTACCTAAGTAAACGGTTAAAACAAAAAACAAATATACAAAAATGGGTTAGAATTTTTATATTATTATTAAAATAACTATTTGGTAATCTCTGTTACCAAAAAGTTAGACCGTCTTCAGTTGAATCCTCTTCGATGTATCTAAGTATTTTTTTTTTTTTTTTATAAATGCCGGAAAAAAAATATTCGTCCTATAAAATGCTAAAACTGTACAGCACAGTAGTAGCCACTTGCCCACCTTTTATATTAATCATTTTTGATCGGTTAAGAGAAAATTACAATTAAATTAGCTGGTATAATCAGTGATATCTAATTGAAATAATTTTTAACAAAATTAACAAAATAACACGATAATTAATAAATGGTGATTTAATTCTCTTGATTCGGCTATTCCCTGGAATTCCTTCCAAATTGCGTTTCCGGAAATTGGCCACCCCTAAGTACGAGTACCTTTATTATATTGATAACGCGTCATGCAAACGAGAATGCATTAAACTCTGTTTGAGCCACTGCAAAGGATTCACACGATAGCTATACGTTCCTAGGAATATATTGGAATCAACTGTTGAACAATACGGAATAACATAATAATATAATATAATATTATGCATAATCATGTGGCTTGGTCCTTCCGCAAACGAACACGCTATGTAATAATAATAATAATAATAATAATAATAATAATATATGCCACGGGGACAGATCGTCGAAGCCGATTATTTCTTTACCACAGCAAATGTAATATTGGAGAGTCACACCCAATTATTATAATATACCTAATACAATATTAATATGATATTCTATTGTGATAACATTAATCGTCCTGGCGTGGCCCGTCGGTGGTGTTGCTCAAAACTTATTCACTGAAGATACTTAATGCACTCTCTGTTCGAACGCATCTCGTCTTATTATTGAGTACGTACTCAGGTTCATCTCCAGCCACACTCTCCCCAAAGTTAGTTTATCCTTGAACTTTGCATTTGTCCAAAATTATTGTTTTAGCAGTTTTTTAAAATATTATATAATATCCAGGTGCTTAAGTCATTTGAGGCATTATGTTATGTTCGATAACATTCGTTTATTTACCACAAAAATTAATGAAATAATAGCGAGTAATATGTAATAATGATATGATATTGTATTGCGATTACATTGATCGTCCTCGCGTGGCTCGTCGGCGGTATTTCTCAAAACTTATCGAGCACAGATACTTAATGCACTCTCTTCTCGATCGCAAGTCGCCTTATTATTTACTACGTGTCTACGTAGTTCGATTCATCACCCACCACACTCTCTCCACAGCTATTTTATCCTTTAACTTTGCAAATTCTGGTTTTCGGAGTATTTAAAATATTGTAATATTACCTATGTTTAAACTACAGCGTGCCATTCAAAAATACTTTGATTGCATCATGGCATGGCATTTACATTTTAAAAGACGGCCATGACTTTTAAAAATTATAGTAATCAATGTCAAAGTTGTAGGTATTAGCGATTTATAATATTTGTGTATTATAAAAATAAATTGTCAGGACAATCAATCAGCTCAGCTACTTATAGCTTAATATCGCATCTATTTTTAATTTAAGTTTTCCGAACACGAAAGGAGGTGGTTTTTAAATAAATACAATCATATATATATATATATATATATATACATTTTTTTTTTAGGTTTTTTCTTCGACGACTCAGGTCATTAGCCAGTAAGGTTGGTAGGTTGGTACAGTATAGAGCAGGGACTGGAACCTTGATGATTTTTACGGTACCGCTTCCTATTGGGTTCCCAGTAAAACTAAAATTTCGGTTTCGGTTCCTATTCGGTTCCCAAAAAAACTTAAATTTCGGTTTCAGTTCCATTTTGGTTCCCAGTAAAACTAAAATTACAGTTCCAGTTCCGGTTCGGTTCCCAGAAAAACTAACATTTAGGTTTCGGTTTCTTTTCGGTTCTTACAAAATAAAAAAATTGTTACCTGATTTGGGTTTATACTGATGTAAAAAAAAAAATTTCAAGAAAAAGTATCGGTTCGTCAAGGTTTTTTGCTCACTACGAACCCGGGAGGTCACCCATCCGAGAACTAGGTTAAGCAGCCGTTGCTTACTCCCAATCTCGTGGCGCGTGATTAATTTCAGCCACGCCGAGCCACACAATCATATTATAATGATATGCACTAATATAATATTAAGGATAAAATGGCATTAAGTTCGTGTTTGGTGACAATCACCCTGTATATACGATGAATGTACATGGCTGCTGCCACTGACGTGACAACGAGATGATATATATATATATATGTTGGCGCACATAGAGTTATGTTAACGAGGGACTTTAACGAGGATTCCGCGTGACAAAATTATAATTTGTTTAAACGGTAACAAACAAACAACTGCGAAACAATTGGTGGATAGACGCGTGCAGGTATATATACTCTACGTGTATGTCAACCTATCGGACTGGCTGCAGATCGTTAGGATACTTATAGGAGGTATACCTTCGTGAAACAATAGTAAAACAATCGGCGGAGGACGTATTATTGTTATATATTTTAATAATATACGCGTGCGAGATTCGAAACTTTAAACCACTAAATATATTAAATAATTATAATATGATAATAATAATAATAATATTATGTATATCAGCTATAATAGTCGTCGAGCGAGCGATGTGGAAATCCACCGAAAGTGTCAAAGTCTGGTTGGAAACTGCAAGTGGGAGGCATTACGCAACTTTCATAGGTTCGCAAATGTATTTATTTTCGGTTAGTCAGCAGGTATGTTGTATATAGGTACCTATAATATCGATTCCATTATAGTAATGTAATAAAAGTTAAAAAGCTGCAGCTGTCTAAATGTGTAAAAATATGTTCTCGAAGCAGGTCGGTCGGGCGTGCCCCACTCAATTGCAATGTTTCGTAAATCCGATATTGAAAACAAAATTTAAATACTCTATGTATAATAGTATTATATAAATACATATTATTATTATTTAACCCAAAAGAAAAGAAATTTAAGTCCCAGCACGTTGTGTATAAATGCGCGCGTCAATAAATCACTAGAATATAATGCACAACACTCTTTATAATACGTATAACAGCATTTACAATACTCACTAAATCTCTAACCATAAATATCACGTCGTAAATATTATAACTGCTCGTATTGTTATCAAAAGTTACTTGAATGAAAGAGCACGTACTATATATTATAATAATATGTGATTTCGTTTTTATGTATAAAAAATATATAAATTAAACGAAAAAACATCACATTGTTAAAATTATTATCCGATCCTTTAAATTCATCTAACACGCAAAATAAATCACTAAATTAATAATAATATTTAACCTCACCTAGAAAAATAAAACAAAAATAGATTCAAGCAAATATCTGTTTACCTACTAATAGTTCAGTAAAATGCTAGACTGGTATCACGGTTGGGAAATATTATACTGTAGTAAAATTTAACTTTATGAAGATGTATTATAATATCCCATGTTTTAAGTACGATTTATCATCATATATATTATTTTTCTTTTGAATTTTCTTTTTGAACACACTAAATCAAACGAAATAACGGGATATTTCATTGTTCTATAATTAATAATGGATATATTATGTAAACATTTTACAATAAAAATGTCAATATTTCTTGGTAAATTTGATCAAAAGTTATTTTATTTTGTTACATTAAACCAATTACGGCTAGTACATTTAAACTCGTTGTTAAATGTTTATTAATCCCTGACATTTTAAGTATACGTACCTAACACAATATTTGTGTTACACAAATTTTACATTTCTTTTTAAATTTATAGTTTAAATAAAATATTATAAAGCTTAGATAATTATTAATGATTATACAATATACAGTTATACGTCAGGTTTGATAGTACCCAGGAAAAAAATATAATATTATATAAGTAGGTACTAAACATTTTTAAATTTATAAAAACGTGAAGTTTCTAAATAAACTATTATAATATTTTAACATCAACAAAACCATATTTTAGTCAATTTAATTTTTTTAATAGTAATAAGATTATTTGCGATTAGTGAACATTTTATGAAAGTTAAAAAAATTAGTTGATTGTAGTATTGAGTGGGTAGGAAAAATTCTCTAATGGTATGCCTATATAACTATTCGGGAGATACTCCTTCTATTCTATAGAATAACGATTCCGACAAAACTAACTGCGAAAAAAAATACACAACGCTATAAAACCAATACAAGCTCCTTGCTTCGTTCGAGATATGACCACTATAATAATTAAATGAAATTAAAAGAAAATGAAAAAAATAATATTAATTCACGGGTCTTGTTTATTTTGTAGGTGAGAACGATAATATTATTAAAAACCGTCATTCTTCGACACGTGTAACTGTTTAATAGTTGTCTGCGTATTATTATATTCTTTGAAACTGGTAGGAATTTAAATTTTTTACATAATCTATATTATTCCTGTTGTTTGAAGTTTCCCTTTTGTGCGTAAAAGACTGAACTTATGTCAATAAGAAACAAAACAAAGAAGATACGAAGAGCGCGAGCTCGCCTTTTGTGCGAATTCCCTTAACCTTTTATCATCAATTCTTTTATAAGCCTTTTCCCAAGAATTTACTAGAAATTTCAATATTTTTTATGAGAAAGTCAAACTTTTTTTTGTTTGTATTTCAGCCTAAGTAAAATTATTTACATCCACAATTGTAAAAAAAATACATCAGTTGTCTGTCTATAGTGACACCATATGATATAGGTACATTATTATGATACACCATCTTTCATGTCCATCCTGTTAATATTGTTCATTATTTTAGCTAGTTGTTGTTATATTTTAATATCCAAGCCAGTGTAATAAAATCCTTATATATATATCATTGTCTAGAGACATAATATGATATGACTTTTAGGCTTTGTATTGTTGTGTGGAGGGGGGGGGGGGTTAGGAGATGTGGATTATTATAATATCCATTTGTTGTGTACATTATTATGTGCTCATATATTTTTTTTATCTGTATTGAGATGTGTAATTGAGTTTGTATTTTAAATTATATTATTTGCAGCTGACTGATGTCAAATATAATAATTATAGATGTTGTGTTATTTTTAAGTTGTTAAGTAAATAGTATACACTACCACTGTATTTACCACAACTTTTAAATTATTGTGAAAATATTTTTTTTAAATCAATATGTTTTTCTTTATATTTAATTTAACTAAAGTGTACAAGAGGTGAAAAGTGATAAGAGATAGTAGAGACCAAGGTGCCATTTTTCGATATGACTATCTAAACTACTATAGCCCTACCGAAAAAATTCCACCTATGGTGCTATGATCAAGGCTCACTTTTCACCTCATGTACTATAGTTGTATTATTATCTGAACTGTTACAGAATAATTAGTTTACTTTTTAAGAACGGTAAATATTTTTATTTCATTTTTTATTAAATGAGAGTGTTGTTGATGTTAATTTTATTAATATGCCTTGTCCAAAATCTAATTTATTGTATTTATACTGAAAATTTTAATTTTATTATACTTTTTTTTTTTTTACATACGATGTTTTATATTTATTTTCAAAAATAAAAGCACATATTTTAGAGCTTTTTATAGAACATAATTGCGTGTATTTTTTTTAAAAAGATTTTGCATTAAATTCATAACCCTGGTAATAATTATCGTCTTGGTGACGATATGAATCTTGCACGCAAACGAGAGCCATGTCAAGTGAACAATAAATAAATTTGTTTAATTTTTGTTTAAATAAAAAATCAATTTGATTGTGCTAAGTTTAAAACGTATTATAAAATACACGCGTATCAGGGTTAGGGTGTCGTAGGTGTAGTTACACCCCATCTTTATGTCCCCAAGGTTACACGATTAACTTTATATTCATCAATATAAAAATATTTTATATTACCATATTAAAACCATCATACTGAGCCCAGTACACGTGTACTACCTACTTAAATTGTACTTAAATAAATATGCGTTTTGTTTAGATTATTCTATATATTATTTAAGTTGGCGCTTATAAAAAAAAACCCTCCCATGAGAATAAATGCTGGACATATGTATACTTAAATACGTTTGAGTACCTAAAATCCGTTGACTCCTCTATTATTCTGTAGTTCCTCTATGATCGATGATAATGATTGTACATACCTACTTTACCACCTCTTCAACATGCCCCTAAAAAGAATTAGTCAAATGACGTAAGATCAGTTGCAAAGCATTGCAACGGTGGATACAGATCTAATTGTTGAAAAGAGGTGGGCAAAAAAAGACTGCCTCTAAACAACTGAATTAATCATACATAATATATTAATAACTATAATATTATAATAATATATAGGTATATTAATTATTATATTCTACTATATTAGTTCTAAATCAAATATCTTGGTAACAACGCATTTTTTTGGTGAACGAGGGAAAGGAGCCATTGCCTTTGAAGCATCGAGTGATTAACTTTGATTAACCCTGTATTTTATTCCAATACCAAAAGAAAATAAGTAAAATAGGAATGACGAAATGATATAGTTATTAATTTATTTTACAGTTGTAATAAGTATTATTATTATAGTACCTATATGCGATCCCTTGTGATCATCACACAAAATATAATGTAGGTAGGTACCAATTTAATATTTATTAATTATACAATACACCCATTATAAGATAGATAAAAAAAATAATTAGTTCTTAACTAGTTCGATAAACATCTACAACATAAAACAATTCTTTACAACTCGACTAAAATCAATTTTAACATCATTATTGCGTAGGTACCTATACGACTATGTCGGCACCTAATTAATAATTGTTTAATACTAATTTGCAATTCGATCCTAACAAAGCTTTCAGCTGCCTTTAATCTCATGTCCGTTTATTCCAATATCAAAATACATTTACAATGTATAAATTAACACATAATTATCACATAGTTTCTACAAGTACCATCATCGTTTTATAATATTGTTATCATAAAATATTCGTTGTGCGATGCTATTGAGTTTCTCTCCCTTATTTAGGCAAATTTTGTGTTTAGTCATAAACCGTTAGTAATTATTGCACTTAACGCACATAACCTTACGTAAATTATCAATATCATAATATATTAAAATATAGTATAGGTACCTACGAGTGGTATATTAGTAGTATAATTACATTGTCATAATATTTGTTTCACTTTCAGCAATGTTTATATATAATATATATATTTTTTAAAGCAAACTTGTAGATATATTTTACACTATAATTAAACATTATCTCGCATATTATCCATCAATAGACATATATTTAACAGAAATGTTTTCAATATTCGTGTTGTAATTGTATTTGTATTGAAAATATATTACAAATTAATAAATAATTATAATTCACTATTGTGATTTAATCGGATGTAAAATATGTGTCATCGTCTAATTTAGAAAAATGAAAAATTATATTTAACAGATTTTTTTTTTATTAAGATAATATGCACAATACCTATATATTATTTAGCACCATAAGTGTAGGTATGGCGTGGTGACAGAATAACAATATAGGAATAAGAAACCCACCATTAGAGCACTTGACAAATATTTAACAAATAAATAATAGATACCTATCAGAATTATGTAATTGGTTCAAAAAAAAAAAAACAGTGTAAATTACAAATGTACGTACTTTCGTTCCTACCTAAATCATCTAAATTTATGATCTAGCGAAATAATTAATTTATAATGTAAAAAATACAAAATTAACCTGGTCACGTGAAGTAACATAACCTCCCAGCGTATTTATAAAACATACTATGTATCTTATACGTTATTATCTGTAAGACGGGTCTCCGTATCTCCGATTATAGCTTATCAAAATCGGACCATAATAATTCCATCATGAAATTCAATTTTTTTAATATTTTATTTACAAAACAATAAGAATATGTAATATAATTTATATACAAGGTAAATAAAATAATTATATATTATTTGCATTAATTATTAGGTAGTTGTTATAAATAGTTACAAAATAGCAATTTAAAGTGACAATTTAAAAATATTTCACATTGTGAAAAATGTTTACCTCGTACTACCAAAATATGTAAAAAAAAAAAAATCATGCGACCAGTGACGGGTTAAACATTATGTACATGTATTGTGAAAAAAATAAGTGTTTTTATTTATTTATTTATTTTTTTTTTTGTTTTATATGTAAGTGCTTATAGTAAAATAATAACTTACTATACCTACCTACCGCCTACGCGAAAATAAATTATTGTTTATCTAGATTATGTAGGTACATGTTATTTATTGGTGACATGAATGGAAAGGAAAAAAAAACAAAAACGAATTTATAGCGGGACACAAAAAAAAAAAGGAAAACTGAAACATTTTTGTATATTAATACTAATTGGTGTGTGTGCGACGAAGGAATAGGCGGTTTAATGCGCTGGCGCTGGCGATGGTGACGAGACGAGGACGAGGACGAACCACAACTACGCTGCTACAGCCCGGAGGTATTATTATTACTATTTTTTTTTCGTCTCTAACGTAAGAAAACAAAAAAAATTGTCAAGTTTATTTACGTACGGGGTCAACATAATTTCACGACAACGGAATAACACAACACTATAATATTATGTACAATATAGGTACACGGTGATGATAATATTACCTATATACGAAGAAGACGCCATCGATTTGTGGACGTACGAGATGTAACAATAAGTACCTTCACCCATAGCAGTATATAGATAAGTTCGAAATTAAAAGTTCGCGTATACGCATTTAATTGTGCGGAGGATGTTCAGGAAAGGATTACGCGTATTAGGTTACAAAATATTGGTCGTGTTCAGTGCAAAATACGTTAGTTTTTTACAGGGATTGAAACTGATTTCAAAACCTATGAAAACCGTGAAACCCAAACCAAAAACTACATTAAGTATACTAAGTCAAAACCGAAACCGAAATTTTTTCAATCGGTTTCTAGCCCTGGTTTTGATTATGTAAATAATAAATTATTACGAATTGATGTAAGTATGATCATCATAGGTTATGTATGTTTTATACAAATATAACCGTTCAAATACAATGACGAATGATTGTATAAATGATACAAAACATAATATTGTTTAAAAACCGTAAAATATTGCACATTATTTATAGACTTGCATCTTCATTATACTAAATATAGATATACTCGAATAGAAAATTCTGAAAAATCACTTAACTTAATTTACTTAAATTTCTTTGGAATATCAAGCATATACCTACCATAATTAAACATAATAATATATGTATGGAGTATACCTATTTAACAATAAATTAGAATATCATCGATACAAAATATAACTCATGTATTTTGGACATTGATAAGAAAATTGAGGTTTCCACCTAACAGTCAGGTTATATGATTGGAAAAAAGTATAGGTAATTAAATTCTGTAAATATATCTATCACCTACCTATAAAAGGTTACGGTGAAAACGTTTACTAAAAACCATAAACAATATGTATAGGTATTATTTGAAAATACGAATACAATTAATTAAGTTGTAAAATACTTAAATCACTGCTCAAATAGTGCTAAATTAATTTATAAATAATTTTTAATTTAATCATTAGTGATGATATTGTTAGCAGGAAATTTGAATCAGACATTTCTCAAAAATTAAATTTCTGTAATTCAAAACTGCTTATTATTTTTATAATTATTAATATTATAGTACCTAAACAATATTAAAAGCGTCCCCGTCAATTTATCATAGTCAGAGCTTGCGCTAAGAGGCAGTTGTAACAAATATGGTTATTTATAAATTTAAAAGGTCAATTTTGTAAATACACATTTAACCAGAAGGTACCTAAAGTGCGTGGAATATTTGTGAAATTGAGTAATATTAATGTAAATTTAAGTTCAAAACAATGTCATCATAATTTTATTAACTTTTGTTGTATCTCGCACTAACTGTATCTATGCATGTAAATTAATATCCATACACCTGTGTATATTTTAAATTTCTAAGTATCAGCGTATCATCAATAATCATTATTCCAATAATTTCCATTTCACATCGTGTTTCATCTCATTGTTATCAAATTAGACATTTAATTGTATATGGCAGTGCTAACGTATAGCTTTTAATTACCAAGTTAAAGTAACTTATTAAAATCACCGTTAAGCTCAATTATTATTATAGGTAGGACTGTTGAAACAAAAAATCTGTGATAAAAAATCAATTTTAAAATTCCGCCCTTGTGGACTCTTGTTGGGATCCAAGATAACAGTTCACATGTAAAATCATCAAAACAACGAATGGCTAACTGCAGGACTGCTTTAATGCTGAATTGCTTCTGTTCGAGTCATCTGAAAAAAATAAAATTATACTAAAAGTGAAAGTGATGAAGTGGCCTTTGAAAAAATCATGTATAGTGTATTAATTACTGTACTTTTGTGCATACCGGTATTGTTAATAGTACGCATGTCTCCGTCTTACGCAAACTTACAACGTTTTTCTCTGTAAATTCTACAACTAGAGTGAATTGACCTGTTATAAAATTACCCGGGGGAGCAAGAAAACCATTATTCGAGTTATCGGGGATTTCGAGTTATCCTGCAGGATTTCGAATCATCGAGACTCGACTGTACCTATAATAGTTGCGAAGATATAATAATACACGGATTATATCGTCGAATAAAGGGTATCGTACGAAATTATTCGCCATGTCCTATATTTGTTATTGTTATGTGCGGTGGTTAGCGTATCTCTGAAATGTTGATTTATATGCGGACGAGTCGCACGCGAAATGAAACAAACGACAGGCAGACAATAAATTGCTGTGTATAAAATCGCGCGTAACACGCTCTCGTATAATATGTACACTGTACATTGTGCAGGGTATATATGTATAGGTATAATGATAGATACATGTGTGATGTGGTCGGTACACGTTTCGCTATATACATATATATATATATTCCTCCTTCTCGTACACATAGATACACATACGTCGCCGTTCTTACTAGTATTACAGTGCGCCGCCATAGGAAATACGAATCAATAAACGGTCGGTAAATCCACGTCGGCCATCGTAAAAACAACAGTGCATATAAATATATTAGTTATTTGATTAATGTCGAAAGTTTGCCTCCGCGAATTATTAGCCTCCACCGCCGCCGCCGCCCCCACTTCAGTTCGGACAAAAAGACGATCTCTTTGGCGAAACCCGCGACCATAATACGCGCTCGGCTATATACGGAGACGACGAAGCCGCTCGCTTTATATGTATACACAATATATATATATATATATAAAGTTTTGCATCGGACTGCTTTTTAAGAGTCCCGAAAGACCTATTAATGTTTTTCGCCCGTCCGTCGAGAAACGCATAAACACTGCAGCAGCACGAGTTTCCCGAACGTCGTAAAAAATAAATATACATATATAAATAACAGTGAAATAGTGTACCTATATTATGCAAAAAAAATATATATATATAAAGAAATTCATAAATAAATGCCTAAATGTCCTAAATTATCTCAATAATAACAATATCACACGTCCGTTTTTGGCCCTTCGTATTAATTAAATACTTTTTTTTATTGTTTTTCATAAAACGGTCGGAAACAATTTTTAATATAGTGGTGGGCTCGTTATAATTTTGTGTATCGATATCGTTTCGATATTATATTATCACGATATCGTAAGTTGTACGATATCGATATCGTACCATCGAAAATATATATTTTAAATATTATCTACTTAGTAATAATAGGTCGCTTATAGGCAATTCGATGTCCTCTACTCGTTATGCAGTGTGGTCGCGTAAGTAAATGATCATTAGTGTGCGTAGATACGTTCGGAATCCGTCATGTGCCACTTTCGCACGCACACGCACATTTCAATAAATCGAGAAAAACGAAATATGCTCTTCTCTGCATCGCCTATAAAAACTACCAAAAGCTGTAGTAAATTAAACACACTTCCTGAAGTTTGATTTTAATTTCGAAAAAAATGGTTGAATTTGTAAGCTCGTAGACTATGCTTTGTAGGAAGTATGAACCATTTTTTTGATATAAAACCCAAAGAGCCCAAAATAAATACAAATGTAATGCAATTATTTAATGAGATTTTTAAAAAAAATATCCAAATTTTATAATACTTTAAAATTGAAAATTGACTTCCTAGAAAGCGTGTAATTTACCACCGCTTCTTGGTCTAAAACGTACGAAAAATACGTGTGATGCAATTCCCTTAGTTCAAAAATGTGTTTTACCTAGCTAATTGAAGATGAGAAAAAAACTAGTTCATCCCGATATATAAAACAATATCGATAACGAACATTTGTCACGATATCATATCGATATTGTTGTCCATCACTATAATAATATAATTATATTATTATATTCTAAAGTATACATACAGAATCGTAGCCTTACACAGTTACATCACATACATAACATTATAATAGTAGGCACTAACTGATTTGCCTACACACCACATATATATTTTTATCTCGAGTCTTGTTGTTATTATAATATCAGAGTAAGTTTACCTGTTGTAATACTTAAGCACTACGATATAACTAGTTTTGGGTATGAGATTAAAAAAAATAAGTGTTGGGCGGTGAGAGGGTGTTGCGTGGTACTCACCCAGTTTATTTCTACACTTTACATTTCATAAGCTCCATTACAGCAGCTGTTATTGGTAAATTATTCTGCGGGTTGATATAATATTTCAGTTATTATTTATTAATACCAAATTACTTTATTAGATTTGACTATATTATTGAAGATGTGAGATTCTTCAAATCGATACGTTTGTCACCACTTAAGTAGCGTTATTAATTTTGCTAATCGAATGTGACGTGTCTTTTTTTAACACATCATATTTCTTTTGATTGCATTAAAACTTATTATGTGGTGATGAAATTCAAATTGAATATAGCTGTACATATTATAATATTACAGATAAAAATGTGCATAATAATAGTATGTATATTGTTTTGATATGCATTTTTAATAATAATGGAAAAATGGAAAAACCAATTTGAAAACATAACGAATATAATATTATATTTTAATATAATACATTAATACATTTTCCACTCAATGCGTTCAAAGTCAGCTTTGTTTTAGAAAAAACGGTAAAACTAATAACCCGTTTTTAAATTTCTCTGCTTATTTTTTATTTTAATAGATTAAAATGTAAAACAAAGTTTACAAAGAAATCAAACTCACTTTGATTTTATTCTTTGTATAGATACATCTTCTTTATGACTATTATTATTATTATTATTAAAGTATATTATATTCTCTGTCATTGAAAATGAGATATAAATTTATTGTCTGAGTTTATATAATATTTTATACTATTCATTATAATTTTACTGCGATAGTTTTTTATGATTTATAATATTGTTTTGTAGTTATGAGTGTAATAATGTTATGTGTAACCAATACCTATATTATGACAATATAAAAATAATACTCTTTAATTTTTCGGTGTAATAAATCGTAAATACTTTTGTTTTTGAAAATTAGTTAATTTTGTGAACTACAATTAGGTTTTACAACAAAAATATTTCATATACTTTTTTTAAGTAATAAATGATATTAAGAATTTGTGATTTTTTAGTATGATGGGTTCAATTATTGTTTTCATATATAAATAAATACATTTCAATGATTTCGTATAAAATTCGTTTGATATTCTGTGAGTAATATCAGACGTCTCCATGATTAAAAATAAATGTAATATACGAGGACAAATTATGAATAGGAATTTTAAACGTAATAGTTAATAGCTTACTCGGCACACTGAAGTAGTTTTTTTTTTTTGAAATTCAAAAGAGCTGTTATACGTAGATAACATAGTCGCAAGCCGTATAGAAAGAAAATTTAATTATAATATTCTGAAATCAACTGTATAATAGTATTTTGAGTACTGATATTTTTCGGTGAACAAATATCTTGTAAATGTATTGTCATAAATTCTGTTCAACATTAATCAAGCGATAATAATAATTAACAAAAAATTACAAAAAAACATTTAAAAAACTAAAAGTCTATCATTCTTTTCGTTGTTATAATATAATATTACACTTACGAATATTTTATAGTTGGAATTAACAATATTCGTATAGATGGATCCAGTTTTATTTTATTATTTCTTAAAGTAGTACTTAATTTTATCATATAGTTTTAACAAATCTGATTGAACTGCAGTTTAACGATTCATAGATTTTTTAATTGTAATTTTTAATTTTACTTTATGACTTTTGAAATCCATTATTAAACCATTTAACCACTGAAACCTGTAGTGAATAAAAATTATACTAATAACATATTAAATTAGATGATATGTACATAATAATAATATAAAAGTAGAAGATTGCATTTAATTTTAAAAATAGATCCTATTATCAAAGAAAATAAACATCGAACTTAGAAAAAGGAAACTGAAAACATATGAATGTAGCAGCACTATATATTATATGCAGCTGACTTAGCTGATACATAGACTTAAAACAAAAAACAAAGAAAACAACAAGTTCTTTGGATATATGGTTCTATAAAGATGTTCGCAAAATATAAAATGGACAGATGGAGCATCAAATTAACGATTGTAAAAAATAAATCAATGAACAAAGATCAATGATAAATAGGTAAGTACCACAAAATCAAGAAAAACGCAATATTTATTGTAAGTACAGGCATAATAGCCTTATTATATACAGCTTGTGCTAGAAGGGAAAAAAAGAAGAGGACGTCCGAGAACAAATTTAATTATTTTACAACCTGCCTAGGACCTAAACATAAAATATGTTGTAATTAAAAAGATAGAATATATAGAAATTAATAGGAGAGAATAGTAGAAATGCAAAATCGGTCACTTATCTGTTAATTAATATCTCAATTAATTAAATGCCGTAAGAATATTTTTTAAACTAACTCTTGGGTATACTCAAACTAATTAATATCTAAGACACGTCAAGACTTATTATTTTTAGATTTATACGAACTTATAAGGTTTAATTCATCAAATAAGACACATTGCACTCTAAAGCTCTACAAGGTAATTAATTTTAAGGAACGGACCGGAATAAATTAAATCAAATCACCTTGTCTTAGACTATACAATCATTTTAATCCAAACTAGATAAAAACTTAATTAACTAGAAACCATCACACCCATAGTCTCGGTCGTGTTTTTCGTCTTGCTGTGCTTTTAATTCGGTGAGTAATACAAAGCGTTCCTTAACAAAAGTGTACTAGAATTGAAATAGATCCCTCAAAATACCATTTAAATATTTAAAACTAATAGTATATTATTATTGTGAACTAGGAAAATATTAAGTTTTCGTGGTACACACAGTAAAATAAATCAACTACCAGCTAATGCTTTCAAAACAAATCTATAATTTTTTGATTTTTATTTACCAGCAACTTTTTTCTATGAATATAAAAATGCGTACTATACATTTTTATTCTTTATATTTAGATTATATAGATACACCGGGGCCTCTGTCCACCCTCAATTCCAAATAGTTATAATGAGAAAAAATACATAGGTAATAAAATTGTATTTAGGTCTTTTATCGCATTGCAGTTTGGTACCTAGTAATTTTCCTTTTATCTTGCAAACTTAGAAAAAATACTTCTGAAATACAAAACAATAAATAGCTAATACTTAATTGTATGTAGGGTATTTGATTTAAAAATGAATTGATCCAAGGCTTGACTCCTAATTATCCTTATATTACAAGGACTTACTTCCAGGAAAACACAACCATCATTGTTTAGCTCTTAAGGCAGTACTGTTTAACTTTATTAAAGGAACTTTACATAATTTAAATTTATACTAATTTACCAGTACATATTTCTCAAATCCATACTGCTCTATTTCGATAATTTGGACTAAACATTTTGTTTCAGGGTTCACTACAAAATAGACCCTCCCAAAAAGGTCTCTATATTTTTAAAAACCTTCAAGTTCAATACCAAAAACCTATCTAATTTATTATGTTCAACATTTATATTTTTATTCAGCAATTTTGTATATTATAGAACTTTATTGTTTACAATAATTATTAAGAAATATATACAAATATGCACATAATACTGTATAGTAGCTGACAATAGCATTGTTTTGTTACATTTTCAAATAAATAACATAAGTCATCGCATTGGACAAATACGAATAAATAATAATATTATTTGAAAAATGGACTTATATTTTATACTAGGTACATTCTTACTATATCAGTGAATACTACTTTTGCTGTTTTCATAATTCTTTAAATATTATTATTATAAGTATTCTTCTAATTATAATGGTACCAGGTTTCATAGTTTACGACGATCTACATAGTTTGTTCGTACTAAATAATAATTATAATTTCCACAACTCAATAATGTAAACCGAAGTTGTGTTATTGTACAAATGACACGTACTACACCTATGTTCTAAAATCTATAAAATTAAGAACAGTTAATTTGATATCCAGTTATTTGCATTGAAGAACATTTTTTTTTTTGTAGATATACTTATGTTTTATTTTGTTTATTATAATGTTTAACGTTTAAATATAATAATATTAAAATAATATCTCAGCTGAAAGTTCATCAAACCACAGTGGCACAGTAAGTTGAATTTATTCTTTGTCGAAGGCAAACTCATTTTAATAGCTTATTGAAACAATCGTTCAGTTCTTTCATTGATTAAATGTTTTCAACCATTGCCTGTTTTTCAATTTTCATCATCTCTATATCGTTATCATTAATATTATTATTGCTTTGTTGTACTATACTGTTGACCTAGTATTTTATATTATTAAAAATATTAATCGAAATTGCATTATATTATCATTTTAATTGTTGGATTATACACTCCAAATAGTTTTCAAATGCCATTTGTCGTCAACAATCGATCGTCTAGCTCATAATTATTGTAGAACTCTCATTTGTATACGTTAAGCTCTAAATGCTAACTATATTATGTTCGTCAAACTTGTTCATTAATAAACTTTGTCTGCTATTGACCCAATTTAGGACTGAATAATTAATTCATCTTTACGAATAAGTAAGTACCTATATACCTACAGATCATTTCAAATTCGTCGTCAGATAAATTTTATTTTTAAATTGCATACAACCAATAATATCCACATTAATTAATTTTCAATATCAATTCGCTTTAAGTACAAGTACCTAATATCTATTGTGTTTGGTGATGCAGCATAACCAGCCAAATTTACCGATTATGTATCAGTTTATACTGTATTTTAGTGTATTTCAATTGAACAACAATAAATTATGGCAGCAGAGGAGTAGAATTGTTTATACAGAGCCTCCTCTGCTGTGGGTATATAGGAAAAAATAAAGTACAAGTACCTACGTACGCAATTTCGTTCTCGGAGTTATTGAGGGGGGTAGGGATGGGGATACAGAGATGGATACTGGATAGTAAAATTGATTGCTAAGTTAGCAGTGAAGTGTGAAGTTATACTGGCATAGACTCACAATGTTACAACACTCCCCCTCCCTAAAATAATAAAGTGTACATTAAATCTAAATAAATATTCATTTTACTGTGTCATATTTAAACTCTACAATTCTAAAATTATATACGTTTCTCTAAATATTTGAACTATGAAATTAAGCAAGTGTTTTTTCAGGATTAATAACCACTTCTCCATTATGTCCAACTATGATAACCCATTGAGACGGTTCTATGAAATTAAGTTACAAAAAAATAAATATAACAATAGTAACATAAGTAAATTTACTATTAACGTCGTCTTTGGCTATTTTGTTTAAATTTGATAGTTTTTTGGTATGTTATGCATGAAAATTTTATTTTAGAAGTCAACGTATTTGCATGTAGAAACTCCGATAAAATATTATATTGTACCTACGAATAACAAATAAGGGACAACAATAGTTATTACATATTAATTTTCTTTTTATCACAGTAATAATTATAACTAAAATTATTGTCTTCCATGTAACTTAAATCAAAATTTGACATCGCAAGTAAAAGTTGGGTTACCTGATCAGCTGCAGTTGGATCTCCATGGTTTTATGAGAAAGCTAATATGCACATAAGTATACTGGCGAAATCGTGGTAGTTGCTACTATCTGATCAAATCTTAGAATAGGTGGGCCACACCTATTCTGGATAAAATCTTACTTGAGACGGCACAGTCAGTTTATTAAACTCTTTGGAAAAAGTTATGTTACGGCACATCGGTAAACTAATATCAAAACAAATTTGAGTTACAAATACTCAAAGAGTTTGACTGATGGACACATAGAATAGTTAGAGAGACTTTGAATTTGTGTCCACTATCCTGGGCAACACCAAGCAACAATAAGGACCTTTTACTGACTGGTTAGTCGGTTCAATTTCGTTCAAAATGCCTCGATATTAATAATTATGTCAATAACTGATATTTAGATTTACTACTTATCATTCAAACCAATGCCACACTCACCTTTCTTTTGCAAATAATCTTTAAACAATTTATACCTAATGGCTATTACTATTATACAGTGGAACAAAATTAATATGTAAATGGTTAAATTAATGATTGGGACTGAATAAGATATTCAATGTTCCACTGTATATTTTTTTGTAGTCATGTTGTATTTCTTATGGAATACGGTCTTAAAGCCGAATAGCATCAAAAAATATATATAAAACAAATTATAGGTATATTTGATTACTCGAATATTTGGTAATTTTTAAAATATTTAAAATGAATACATAAACGTAAAGCATCTATAAAAGAGTTAAAGTCATTTCTTTCTATCCTCTAATATATGTGCTGCAAATGAGCCCGTTACAAGAAGGACGTGGATTTCCAATGTTAAACCATATTTCTCTTCAAAACTTTACGTCATACTATCTTGTAAATTTTCTTATTTGTCGGTAATTGATAGTTATTCAAAACTACATTTACATGTAAATGGTATTAAATGTTATACAACCCTTCTCACACGCTAACAACCTAGACAATCTGATATACGTATTCAAAAAACTGAAACATTTATTTCACAAACATAAGTCAGTTTAACTAACTGAATATTGTGCACACACTTGTTGTGTAAACATTATTATTTTTAATCTGTTCGTCAGTTAAAAAATCTTTATATAAGAAAGTTGATTTATTCCTAAGTATCAAGTCATGGTTTGCCATTCAGAAGTTCTGAAGATATTTTATTTAGTGATACTCTGCCGCTTCTTACTACATCCTCATCCGAAAATTGTTTTAAAAAAATCTTGAAAGTTATGTATCAAAAATAAGCTCTCGGAAACTGTAATAGATTTAAAAGTTTTACTATAACTTGTTGATTGTTTTGCAGTATTGATGTTATGCTAACACGTTACCCTTAATAACGTATCATAGATTACCGATCAAATACATTCGAATAAGTTAAATAATAATTATAATATCGGACAATCATATTGATTGTTGTAGACGCTAACGAAATACTCTTCGAATAGTGACCAAGATATTATTAAATAAATTTAAATTTAAAATCACGATGATATAATACGCACCGTGTCATAAAATGCAGCAAATGGTGCACATAAGTCTATTGTTTAAGGCTGATTGATTACGGTCAACAAATATTTAGGGAGGTATTATAAACTTTAAGTAGGTACATATTTTTGGCATTTTGAATTAATTTTAAATATTCTAATGGATTGTATATTATTATATTCTCAGTATTACATTTTAGTATTATAATTGAAAAGAAAAAATGAATAATACACATATTTTATGTGCAGAAAGTATAACTGTGTTTAAATGTAACATAGGTACTAGAACAACAACAACCATAATAATTTATTAGTTTTTGTAAACATTTTGTGCACCAATATTAAATTGTGTCTTATATATTTGATAAAATATGCATTTTAATATTTTCTGTAAGCTACTTCTGTAGTGATTACTGATTGTTTATTTGACTTAAGGTAGGTATAAAAATGATTTTTGCATATATTTATTCTATGGTCTTATTAATTGCCAAGTAAGAGAGAAGTGTAATACTTCCAGTTGTAACGAATTTAAAAATACCGAAAAAATTGCATATTTTTGCATACATTGAGTTTTTTTTTATAAAAGTGTGCCTTTTTAACGGAGATAATTTTTTTGCGCATATTTACTACATTTAGTACACTGCGGAATATAATTATTATTTTTTTGTGAAAAAGTGAAATATTTTTATAATTTTTTCTGCACAATATTTTCTGTATGTTAACGAGTTAAATATCAATATAATTGACAGCCATCGTACACAAATAAGATATTTTCCAAGTAACTTTTTGGTTTGTTTTGATCATCGTGGGCAATAGTTATGCCAGTCTCGTCTCTCGTATCTTTGGGATCGTGTTTTTACTATTTATTGTCAATAATCAACAAACGCTCATTTTTACTGTACTCTTTTTTTTACCTATACCTATATTTATACTATAGCTGATTACACATGGAAAAAAAATTAACAATTATACAGCATTCTGTGTATTTTGCCTTTAGTGTCCCTACAA
>WHPZ01586982.1:0-21081 GCA_016617965.1 Macrosiphum rosae | reverse complement strand
TCGCATCGTGAACAAATCCCAAAGAGGTGGATAGATTGTAGCAGTAGCAGATATTGGATACAACGCTCTTGGTGTATTTCTTCGATTATAGGCTTATAGTGTATAATAACGTCACGAGCTAATCGGTTTGTGTGTAGATAAATATACCTCAGCCCGAGAAAACAAACAATTTTATAACTCGACTGCACTTGTCATTATAGTTAGTATAATATAGGATGTAATCAACATTTAAAAATAATTTAATATAAAAATAATTAACTACTATACATTAAGCCAATAAAATGTACAATATAATATATAAAATCTTTGTAATAGGCCTATAATATTATGCTATGTTATACTAATATTATTATAAATAGAACGAATTTTACCTTAATTTATTTTGTTAATTTTGAATTTAGTAGATATTAACATGAGTAAAAAACGTAGAAGTTGTTTTGCCGGCGAACCTTTGACTTATAAAATAAATATATGGTCCGTTGGTTACTCGAGTTTGAGACCACTACTCTACATCTTCCTGGTATCTTCGAGAACAGTCTCTGAAATTTTCGTCGGAATCGGCCGAGTTGTTTTTGAGTATTTTATCTTACACGCAAAGCCTTTTGGCTTTTATATATTATTTTACTAGCTGTGTATTACCCAACATGGCCCACGGGGATCAATGAAACTAAGATGAAAAATCCACCTTCGGCGGTTACTAATAATACCGTGAATTAAAGTATACTGGATATCCCCAACGATATACATGATAAGGAGCCCCTAAATGAATCTTCAATAGCAAAGGTATACTTACCAAAGGGAATTAAACATATACTAATAAATTGATTATTTTAATATAATGTAATGATCTTTTTAAATGAACATTTAAGCATTTGGTACCTAATTAATTTAATTCGTAAATTATTTTGTAAAAGTTGCTACTAAAATTATGATAATAACCGCTAGGTGTACTTTGCAACATATCTTCTGGCAAGTGAATGGTTTGTATCTGTATGTTGTTAGGTACCTATCCCGTATATTTGTGGTAATAACTAATAAATAACATTATGCGTGTCATACGTGTAACCAATATTGCAAGCAGAAATAAATGAATACCTATGTGGCAAGTTGTTAAAATATTATTAAGAGTGTGTAATCAACGCCTAAAATAACTGGTTCAATCCAGGGACTGTAATCTTTCCAAAAAAAACCCGGTTTTGGAACCGGAACCCTTCGAATATTGGGAACCGAAAACCTCACCAGAACCCTTATTTAAATTGATTTAAAACCGGAACCGATACTTTTACTTTACAAATTTTTTTACAAGAGTATAAAACCATATCAGGTAACATTTTTTTTATTTTTTAAGAGCCGAAAAGAAACCAAAAACTAAATTTTAGTTTTTTTTTTAACGGAACCGGGACCATAAAATCATCAAGGTTCCAGTCCCTGGTTCAATCTATATTATCTAAACATTCTAAACCTTCCTTGAATAGTCAAAATCGGACTAGTATCTTTTGATTCCATAAACCTCAGCCATATACTTTGCCTTTTATATACAGGATTATGTTTCATCGAGCATGCTTACTCCAGCTTTTTTTTTTAATACTTAATAAATAAATATAAATTATGATTTTTGGAATTCTTAAATTATATTATATACTCTCACTATTTTTCAAATGAGAATCCCCATTTTTCCTGTAAATTATTTAAAGGATAATTTTTTGAAAATATTTATGGAAGTAATTACTTTAATAGTTTTAAATTCTATCAAAGAATTTCTCAGTTATTAAAATATTTATATTAATTTTTTTTATTACAAATCATTTTTTACAAATCATTAATGTTGGTCATTGATATATTAAAAAGTTCAAATCCCATTGCTCCCATTACTTCCAATCCCAGTATTATGGACAAATTGTCCTTAATACACAAACCTAAATAACTCAAACTACTCGTTTGGATTTTGATTTAGATGTGTTAACATTTTTTTGTTAAATTATCCCCTAAATAATTTACAATAAAATATGGGGGTTTTCATTAGAAAAACAAAAGTTTGTATATCCAAAGCACGCTCATTAAGTAACACAACAAATCTCAAGACTTTCAAATAATATGGTCTTTAAAGTCTAAAGTATTATTATGAAAATTCTAAATACCAGGTTTAGAATAACTGCTTTATTGAAGAAAAAAAAAAGGGTGAGCATGTTATGGGTGAACTACCTTGTATAATAGCTATTACCCGTGGTTTCTATTGCGTACCACTCTTACGACACGTCCAGGATTCCATATAATATGTGTGCTAAAATTTGTGCCAATTGGTGAAAAACTGGGGATTTGCATATGTGTAATTTAGATATAACCTGATAGATAAATATCTGAGTTAACTAATTATCCATAAGTATAATTGATGTAGCTTCCATTTTGATTTAGTTGAAAATATATTTTCAATTGTTTTTAGGCTGGGTACTTGTATTTTTATTTTCTAACCAATTTCGACTAACGCTTTGTTTATCACCATAGAAACAAATGAAATGTAAAAATTATCTATTTCTCACTAAGTATATTATTATGTACAATTAATTGTTACTTATTACCTAATATATAATATATTTTAATATTTGTACATGTTTTTTGAAATGGAAAATATCTAGTAGCGTGCTACGATTGTAATTTGGTTTTTTTTTTTAGTATATACATCAATCGTACACCTTGCATCTAATATATTATAATTATTTTATAATTTTTACTTAAAAAAAAATGCAAAATTATAGGTAGGTATATTAATAATTAGAATAGGACTAAATGAAAACGTATAATACAATACAGATATAAATGTAGTCCAACCACATAGTAACTTTTTTACTATCGATTATGTATAACCAATATCAATACTTTTTTATAATATATTATAAATTTATGAACAAAAAAAATATTTGATTTTTAAGAGACAAAAAAAAATTCATGTGTTGAAAAACCAAGCTACAAACCATCCCCGAGTCTCAAGGAAGCGATTGATATAACTTTTACCAAAAACGATCAGCTAGTTTTTTAGTCTATAGTAGAGGACGTACAAACAAACAGATATTAATTGTTTGTATCTTATATTAGATGATATTATGATTGTAATATATTTATTCGTTTACAACATTTTACATATTTACACAATTTTGATTAAAGTTGCATAATATTCACATGCATTTAACTTTTATTTTGAATATCCGATGAAATTTCGTTGCATTTTTGTAGGCATATCTGCTTCATGATTCTCAATGCAATAATCCCCGAGAACCCTACTATAATACGGTACGACCAATATAAATGCTCGTGTCTTGGAATCAGATTTCGCGGTGAAATTAAGTACGGGCGTGCCTATTTATATGCGTCCGTTTGATAAACGACTTCGAAATAAAACAAACATAATAGGAAGTGGGTACACGATGATCATAATATATTACACGCATACGATTTTCAGAAAAAAACAACTAATTTTAAAACGCTTCGCTACGCCTAATAAAATATATATTTTCGTGGCAATGCAAATATACCAATAATCATAGCATAGACAATGTTGTGGGTTATTAATTATCGCCAACGAGTGGGCGAGTAGTAGGTTCACATATGTGAATAATCTAAAATCGGTTTATGCCAAGTTCGCCGACACTAGGTTTTCGACAAAAAAAAACCAGTTTTTAATGGTTTAAAAAAAAAAAACATTCCAATGTGCCGGCATAGCAAAACATCTATAATAATACTATTGTAATTTGCATTTAACCTATCTTATATCGTGAAGTACTCGTAACGAGATAATTGACATCAATCAGTATAATATTATACGCAGGTAGGTTACCTATAATAATATGTAAATTAATATATAACTAAAAACTCCTCTGTGGTTTTTGAATAAAAATTATGATTTTTGTTTGTATAGTAATAATTCACTGTTAGGTCTTGAGCACTAGGTACTGTAACGAACATTATAATATAACTACATAATGTACCTATTCAGTGTTCATATAACTTATTGATTTTATTTATTCCGCCGTTATGGAATGATTTAAAACTAGACGGAAAAAAATCACAACTTTCTTGAATTAGTGAACAATTATAATATTGATAGAAAAGTCCGAAAACGAGAGAGAAAATACTACAGTATTAGCATTTAGCAGCAGTGGCATAAATACAAGGGTTGACGTGGGGGTGAGATCTCCTCCCATTGACTTTGGAGTGAATAATCTTCCATATTGTGTTTGATGTGAATTTTGAATTAATTCAAACTATATTCATTGTTCCTTAATGTTAAGCATTTTACTACCTAAGTAAAAAGTCTAGAGAGGGTGGGGGGTTTTCCAATTTTCCCCTCCCATTTAGCTATGTTTTCAGAAATCATGTCTACGCCACTGTTAAGCAGTATCTATACGGACATGGCGATGCACTAGTATATCATACCAATAATAATATTATAGCATACCTAGTTTATTGTTTTGACTGCAATGGTATTATAGGCGAGTAGTATAGACGTAACACAACTCCACAATATCACAAAGCGTAATCGGGAATGATGAGGCGGAACCGTCGTTGGGTTTTCGCGGACAGTCTCGGACTACGGATCGCCAGAGGCGTAGAATTTAATAATTTTGTCCATCCCACCCCCAACCCCAACCATCTCTTTCACCGACATTCAACGGAGTTAATAATGAAGATAACGGTAACAATAATATCAATAACAATATCGTCTTTTTCGACGTGTCCTATATCATAATATTATCTAAAGTACAATATATACATAATAGCAGTATATTATATAATAGTAAAGTTCTTATACTACAATACCCGAGGTAGCTGCGCACGCGTACTACTCGCGCATAGTGATGGTTCGTCCCGAAAAAAATGTCTCCGGGAAGTCCATTGCGGGAGTGCCTATATACGAGCTCGCGTAAGTGATATTATTCCTGGAGATATCATCGTAACGCGCTGCTGTTTGTCACACAAATGGGCGAATATTCTTTTCAGCCGAATTCCGTTCCCTATACATAATATACATTTGACGCTCTTTTTTTTTTGTCGCAGTGGCGCCGTTCCATTATGCCCGTGCATTATGCATACCTACCGCCACGACTGCCTACGACGATATAACATCATATATGGCCATATATCATTTTGAAGAAGAAAAAATATAATACCGAACAAATGGGCAGTTATATCATTTCTGATAACGTATTGAAATATGAATCAGCTACTCGTATTGCTATAGCACACCGTGAACTGAGCCCGTAAATATTAATTTATATATTATTATATGCGACTTACGGAGAACTGAACAACAATACATACTATTGTTATTAGGGTTTTACGGGAGTAAATAATTTACATTATTTTTTTCTAAACAGTTTTTATATAATTATTGGTTATGAGTTATGACAAATTATAATTAATCTCAAATTTAGTTTACAATTAGAACACTCGAGTGTTTGACCAGGGAACCTAGTCATCTTTATAGAGCGTCTTCGGGTCGTAATAAACGTGGTAATAATCGATGGAAATAATGGATGATACATGATGTTACACCATGGATGACGGTTATGGTAGACGTTTTGTCATGTTCTAAATCAACAAAAAAAACTTAAACTATGATCGAATTCTTTGTCATATTTAACAATTTATTTTATATCTAAACAAAATTACGACTCTGAGTATTTTAATGATAATAAATAAGATTTTTTTGTAAAAGGAAGAAATTTCAGGGGGGTCAGAACCCTAGAGTCCTACTCCTGAGTACTCCACTGAAGGTACCTATAATATGCACTTGGCGACGTCAACGATATTTTTGAGATGGGGTTCAATCGTTTTGTACGACATTACACGATATCAATTGAGAAAGTATAGACAGGTATATAGCCCTGCAGTCTCCACAGACTGGCACATTTACCTTTTTTAACAACTCGTTTGTGTAAAAAAAAAACCGACTCGATTGCGCAAGCGTACAATTTAGCAGCTACCTGTGACACGAAAAACCCTAAAAATTAATCTAATTCTCGTGCACAAAATATGTCAAGTTGGAGGTTATCACCACGTTTCAAAAATATTAGAAATTTCAACGTCCATAATACAGAGTTTCTGCACATTTTACTGGCGTACTACTAATGTTTTTGTGAAGAAACTGCAGCATTTGGGAAATGATAATATTTTGTGAATATTTTAAAGTGCTCGAATAATGAATATTTGACTAATAATATTTTATAAATATTTTCTTCTCATTATAACAACATATTGTACTATATGACTGCATACAAATGTTGACTTAATATTTTTATAAAGTTTCCGTCAAAATGTTTTTTTGAAAATATATGGTTGAAATATGAACTTCTTAGCCAAAGAATATAACTAAAATATTTTCTAATAATTTATGCAACTTTTAAAAATACTTTGACAACTATATTATTTTCCTGAAATTGTTTTTACCATAGTTAGGAAATATTTTTATGCTGTGTGGGTGTAAATACACTAAAGGTATCTACGCATAAAATCAGTAATTATTAAACAAATAATTCTTTGTATTATAAGATATACGATTGTATTAGTATCGAATATTCGATAATTTATGCTGCAATCTGTGATCGATAATTAATTTACCTTATGTAGTTACTTAGGTGGGTTAAAATTTAAAAATATTCAAATTATACCTAGGTATATGTTTTCGTTGTGTGTCGTCAATTTACAGGTAAAACATTTTGAATGAGCGCAAACGAGTTGAACCGTAGCTACAGTGCTTCAATTGGGAAAAAATTATAAGAGCAGAAAAGGTAAAAACATGTGCGTACCTGAATATTTAAATGTCTTAATGATGAAGATATAATTAGAAGGGGTAAGTACGCATAAATATTAATATTTTAAAAAAGATGCATCGCGTCCTTCCCCCCTTGACCCTATTTTCAATATTTATAATAATATAAATTGTAATTTTAATGAGCAAATAGTGTTGGTTAAAAAATCAACCCCCTCCCCCCGAACACACTTACAAGACAATGTAATTTGACCGCCGCTAAATTCAAGGACAGGGTATATCCACACTAGGTGTCTAGGTCACCACTCGCCAGTATTTGTGTATCAATCTCTGCTCTTCATTGTTATTAATATTGTGGTTTTCACGTTATCATAAATTGTTATTAAAATCTATTTGATAAATATTTATTTGTTTTTAAATTTTATATCGTGATTATTTTTTGACAGTAGATAGATTTAAATGTCGCTTGATATGATTATTGTTTCGGATACCGATAACAATATTATTATAAGTTGTAACGTTGTTCAGTTTTAATTGCATTTTTGAAAGTATATTGTTGATGAGATGCGTTAATAAAAATATTCATATGAAATAATAGGTTTTAATTCTATAAGATTTAGTTACTCGATAACTGATTTCACCACACATCACGTTTGGAATAAATATAAATAACGCCTATAACAATATTATTAACAATGCTCTGTATAATATAGCTGATGATATCGTACCCATCCGGATACGGAGGAGAATCCTAAAACAGAAAACATCTGTTCCAAAGATAATTAATGATTTTATTTTTCTTGACACAATAATAACCACGTATAATTATTATTGAAAATTTAAGTAAATTAAAATGGGTACCTACATCAAAATAGCAGCCGCTGAGTACCTATCTATAGTTAATTATTAAAATAATTTACCGCCCTGGCTTAGTATTCATGTGTGGGCTAATAATTGAATCACAAGTAAGTGGGGGGGGCAAGTTAAATGCAAATGTCCATTATCATCCTTAACTTTTGATTATGTGCATAAGAATAACGAAATGTAGATAACCACTAATTGACGGACGACGACGACAACGATGACCATGGCAAATTATTCTATTGGTGTTGTAACAGTCAATGTAACACGGATAAATAAATTGGTTTTGTAAGACGATGGAAATGTCGAATTAAACGACGAAAATCTATTTTCAAAAGGTTCAAGTAATACTAAGTTAAAATGTAGTAGGACGGTTACCAAATGTTACGATGCAAATGCTAAGTGCTGGTAATAAAAAAAATCGCTAAAATTTCATACTATCTTGTAGGTAATATATATATGAACAAATTAACATACGATCACTTTGATCATCGTCATTATGCTGGAATTATTGAAAGATTGTTAAATTTATTTGTAATAGCAGCTAGTTACTGTGTCATTATATTATAGTGGCGTGGTACACGTCTGCATTTTTCAATCATGATCAAAACAGCGTACTTATTCAAATTTCAAAAACGGCACTGACGCAATATTTATTGATGTATTTTATTAAACCAACAAATAAAAATATAATATAATGCGAATTTATTAGAAAAACGTTATAATAAAATATACATTCGTATTATTTGTTAAGATAACATAATATATTATTATATTATGATAACATACAAATGTGAGTATAATTTAAAAATCGAGTCTGTGTGTAAATGATGTACCTACCTATACTTGTTCGTGTATTACTTATACATACTATATTGGTTTTTATTCTATTTGGATCCCATGCGATATTATATTATAATATAGTGACACACAATGAGTTTTGATTGAATATTATTTACAACAACAATAACATATTATATTATTACATTATTTAAATAAAATAAAATAAAATATTTCATGGTATTCCAAAAATGTTGCTTCATACCTACTATTATTAAGTTATCATGGTTTATACGGTATACCTATTGTTGTATAGTAGATTATTGAAAAATTTTAAAAGCCGTACACCTCTATTCATTAACTGCATCTTTTTTTCATCTGCAGGACAAACCAAGTGTACCGACAATAAAAAGCAAATAAAAAAAGCTCAGTTTTCTATAGTTTTATTAAGACGTAATTATAAATGTCAAGTAGGTAGGTACTCGTCATTTTGTAATTATCAAGAATAATCCATAGCAATGATAACAAAACCACATTTGTTTAAATATCTTTTGCAATTAGTTTTGAGTTTAAATAGTTTTCTTTGCGTATTATTTTGGCCTACTACGAGGAAATACAATTACTTTTCCGAAGTAGACATTACTATCACGTCCGTATACGATTTAAGATCTATAAAGTTAAAACCCTAAACAAAAATGATGAAATTAAATTACGGTGTAATTTAGTGTTCTCACAAAACATATTATTCCCCATTTTTTTTTTTTTTTTTTAGATTAGTCTATGCGTGTTTTTTATGTGGTAATTCATGTTTCAAAATAATTAAAATATGGACATACATATTTCTCACGTTCGTAGGTAAAGCACCGTTTCAGCCGAGCGTATGGCCTGAAATGGTGTGTAAAAGGCGAGTTATTAAACTGTTAAATGATTTTTATCGCATTCTAAAACGATTTGAGTGGATGTTTTTTTAGTGGGTATAGTACTTTCAATTTTATAGAAAGAAAAAACTGCCAATTATTTCTTTCGAAAATTATAGAGCTTATAAAATTCAAACATAAATTAAAATGTTATACTTCAATACAAGTACATTTGTTTTATTTTAAATAAAATATTAAACATGAAAGGTGAAATTAATTATTCAGATTTTATCACTATATAAAGTATAATATATAATAAAATTTAATTTTATCATCAGAAAATGTTTATTCAATCACAGCCAATTATTAGCAATCGAACTGAAAACTTCCACTGTACATATATATAACAAATTAAAAATTAAAACCTTTTCAGAAACCAGTACACGCTAGTCGATATTTTTTTATACAAGGTAAATCTATGAATCATAAATATGTTTTTGTCAATAAGTAACCATGACAACTAAAACTTTTCAAAATTTTGTAAAAAAATCTTGTATCCAGTGCAAAAACATATTTACGTTAATAATTAATTAATAATTGCACACCTCTATAATTGTTTAAGTTCTTTACTCGTTGAAATACATAAATGGTTCAAAAAATAAAAACGAGAGGCTACTAAAATGAATTTTGTTCCAATCACATGTATATTAAACATATTTGAAATGAAAAAATAAAAATAAGATTCAAAAAATTTATTTATTAATGAAAAAAAAAATTGTTCTTAAATCATTTTTGTGACGTATGTGTTATAAATTATTATTGTATAAAATTTAAATTTGACTGTTAGATCATTTAAAATAAAAATTTTACAGGAGTCAAGTTAATTAAGTTAGTTTTGTTAATTTGAATATATTATTATTTATTACTTATTACTACAACTTACATAATATTATAAAATGCATTCCTTAAAATATCATCGAAATATTCGTCATGTCTTCATCTAATATTACGAATAAAATCTAAAAGAAGTACTGATGGCCATGATATTAGTATAGTTAGTATATTTTTATTAAATATTTTTCACGCTATTATTGTAAATTTTACTATTTATGAAAATACTGCACATTTTTTAAATTGCATAACTATGGATTTTCTATTTTCCACTATAATAGATAACTGATAAAAATACAATAATAAAAATAACGGGATACAATAGTTTTAGAATATAAGTATTCATTTATATATAATATTTTTGTTCTTAATATTTAACTACAGGCGCTAGAAGAATATATTATAAATTTCTCGAATTTTTCACATTTTTATTTTCTCGAATACCTCTACAACAAAACATATGAAATTAGATTAATTGGTAATAAACATTCTATACAATACGTATTGTCTACTTGATGTCGGGTGATTCACTGCCCATGCTCAATATTTACCTTCATTTCTTTCATTAAATAATGAATTCTTAAAATTATAATTTATAATCTACTTATGGACCATATTTTCAAATTATTAAAACTATCATTTATGGAATGATAGTAGCGATACCAACCTTTTTTTTTTTTTTCAAATGAGAAACCAAAACCCGTGAGTTGTTAAACAGTACCTATATGATATTTTTTTTTTAAATGCCCTTTTACCTAAATCAAAATTTGAACAAATAGTCTCTATGACACTAAGCTTTTTATTTTTGAATCAAATTATACGTGCCAATTTAAAACCAATAATTTAATGTCTCTGCTCGCTTAAAACCTAAAAATTCCAATTGAAAATTGTTTTAGGGAACATACATGATCTTAATGGCTTTATTTATACCTGAAAAGTATCTTGAGAAACCCTTACATACCTTACTATAATATAAAGTTTTTTGTAGAGCATCTTATGGATAAAACATTCTTTTGAATATTTTAGTAATAATCCGAGGTCAAAATCGGATAGCCAAGAAGGGCAATCGAAAATATTTTATTAAAACAAGGTTCAAACGAAATAAAAAATATGTTCACTACCATATTTTGTTTCTTTTTAGTAGAATTATAAAATATTTTTCTGCAACCATAGTATTCCAACAGAACTTAATACGAAATTCAATATAATGAATTAGATATTGGAAAACTACTATAAATAACGCACTGAATACAACGTTTAAAAATATAATCAATACTTTTAAAGTGAACATGAATGTTGAACATCGCATTTTTGGATAGTTTGATTGGTTAGAATTTGTTCACTATTTTATTTTAATTAGAGTTTCTCTAAACTCCATTGACATTAGCCGTAGGTAAGTGATCAAGAATATATTATCAAGCTTTTTATCTACAGTAACGGCGTAAATATTCTAAATAAATGATCAATATATATTTTGAAAGCTCTGCAAGGGGCTAAAAAAAAATTATTTTAATTCCATCCGTAATATTGCTCTCCGTTCAAAATTACGAAATGGGTAGTTTATAAATTGTGTGTAATTGATACGTGGTTTGTAGGATACGCAGCCAAATTGAAAGTGTAAGATTTTTTTTTTTTGAAATATGTACTTAAAATTGTAATTATTATACTTTATTTCATCTACACACGTAAGACTGCAGCAGACATTCCTGGTTTGAAGACAACTGAAAAAATACAGCCAACCCTAAACTGGCTGTCCCAATAATATCTAGCCCAATGGCTTACCATTATATAGTTCAGTATTATAAGTCGGGATTTCGTTTTAACATTATGGACTCTAAATCTGTGTAATATTATATATATATATGAGTGAGGGTATGTGTGTTTATTATAAGTTATATTTTTTATGCTATTCTGTGTATTTCGATATGTATTTTATTTCTATCACGACTCTTGATGTTACCTTTAATATAATAAAAGTTTAGACTCATTTGAAATTCCGTGCTGGGAGAGGGAACGATTGAACGTTTTGCAACACGATGTGCGTGTTTGTTCTTTGCTTTTTTTTTTTATAAAAATAGTTTTTGAAAAAATAGCTCGTCAACTCTATCACGTGGTTCTCTGTAAATCTTGAATTGAACATAATATTGGGTACCTATGTGGGTATATTTTAGAAATTTAGAGAAATTTTTAGCAAACGGCGAGAATACTATTTTAACAAAATCTTGATATTATATTATCAACCCGATCCTGGTTATTTGAATAAATTAATCAAAACCGAGTTAAAATATTATTTTTTGAATAAATATTAATATTATTCATCTAGTTGTACCCATATATTTCTTATTGAATTAATTTTTATAATTTTATTTTTCTACAGATTCACCAACAACAATACACAATATTTGAAAACTTGTGATATTGTCTCATTGATTTATTTACTTACTATTTTTAATAAGTAATTTATCAATATGAGAAAGAATACTTTAGAACCAAAAAAACAACGGATAATTGACATTTTAAATTTTAAATTACAATCTTGAATTCGTTCGAGTTCTGAGTATGAAATTTAAATAACAGGCTACAGACTGCGTCGACGACTAATGTCACACATAAATGTGTCACCGATATTAAAAATACTACAGTGGTAGTATTTTTTTTTATAATATATTATATCAAATATAATAATTTATTACATTTTTATAGTAAAGTATACCGCGTATAACAACAACCTGACGTACTACAAGTATACTGTATATTTATTTATAGAATTTAAGTATAAAAGCCAATGCTAAAAATAAAATTGTGTATAAACATCGATACCTATAACATGAGGAGGGGAGTAGTTATAGTATATACTAATAAGAAATTGTGTGTGGGAAGAACATCCAAATAAAGAGATTGAGATAAAAATCACCGTGTTTGTACTATATTATAACCTGCTATAGTAGAATACCCACAGTATAATTTTTTCGGTATTCAAAGCTGTGAGATATCATGTCTGAAGAAAACGTACAAAAATGTACATAAAGTGGTTCGCTAACAAATCGTGCTATGGCTTCCAAAAGAACGGTTGCAACAATATACTGAATATTATTTATTTTCGAACGGTTACGGTATTATAATATCTTAAAATGTTTATACGAATTTCATATTGGTTCATTCGAATAAAATGATATGTTAATAATTTTGACATATTTAAAAAAGAAAAATGTCATTTCAATTTTCGAGTGAATATTTTTTTTATTGGACTTGAATTTGAAAATGCAAATAAAACTATTCGATCATAAATTATTCCAATATTAAGCTTACCTACAATGTTTTACTATTATATTTACAATTTATTAAAACGAAACGGATGTCGAGGAGACGATAATAATATAATAGTCAGCAATTATACCTTTGGTAGAGTTAGAATAACGATTTCAAAAATGTTAAGTTTTAAAACCAAAACTTTTCATGCTTCCGATCCAAATCTTAAATAAAAATATCTATAGTATACACATTACTCTGTTACAGTATAATATTATATTAATATTACTGCAACTTCGATTCGACCAATATTCAATACTAATTCAAATATAATTTATAAGTTTTCTGAGTGTATATAGATACATTAGTTTCTGTTACGTTTTGGACATAACTTTTTCTCGGTATTTCCGTCTAGAGTTGAGTTGTATAAGTTTCTACAACGAATTGTTCTTTTGACAGCTGTCAAAACCAAACCATCGTTTAAATTGTTACATAGATATCTTCCGATCTTCGGATAACAACTTATTTTAAAACTTAGAATATTATGAAACACTTGCAGCAGTATGAACTCTAAATCTATATCCAATTATTTTTACCATCAAAATTTGAGTCAAATAAGGGTAAATAGTAAATTTAATCAACGGCGAATCGCGATTTGCATATCCAAAGTGAAATACCCCTCGGGTACCTTCGAGTTTTGAAATATTGGTTATACCTATAATATTATAAGACGTAATAGCATCGTTTACGATGGATTAATATATAAAGACTAAATTGTAATAACGGCCATAAAATCAGTACCTATATAGGCACCTCAAGAACGTAATCGGTATTTGACAGGAATGAGAAATGCGAATAATAATAATAATAATAATAATAATGATAATATCCTATACAGTATAAGACAATATTATATAAGATACATAGCCGTTATTAAAGTATAAACCAATTACATTTGTATTCGTTTAAAAATTATATATAAATATATTGTATAACGCGTTATACATAATATACTATTATAATAGTGTCCTATTGTTATGTATGCTTAAATATATATTTTTTCTCAACATTTTTTTACATCTGTTACAAGTTTGAACCACAAGGCTATTCGATGATAACAAACAAAATAAAATAATGACATGGAAAACAGATTAGTGAAGAAGACTCTCCCAGTGGAGGTACACAACATACGTAATAATATATTCAAATATAAAATAATAATTGATACAAATTATATACAACGCACTAGTACAATAATTATTATTATTACCTATGCATTAATATCGTTTTAATATTATAGCGCGTTATATCGTAATAAACATATTTAAAAATAATGGAATATATTAATTCCGTATGTACGGTTAATTGAATTACCTTTGGAACACTGTTAAAAGGTTTTCCAGATATTCGAAATTCCAAACATAATACTTATTCAACTCGTACTTTCGCATAAATTATAATATTTTAATCCGGGGCTTTAACTTTGATGATGAATATAATGTATAAATAAATAAAAAACCAAACAACAACAAAAGTTCGAGTACGAATATATTATACCCACTTTCCTAAAACGTACGATTTAATAACAATAATAATAGGTATGTCAATAATATAACGAAAATGATTAAAATTTCCGTTTCACAAAACTCGGCCTTAAGTATTATGATATACTTTTTATGGCTCGTTGCGTCTCACTATCTAACCCCAGCATATTGTGTTGTTGTAAATGTTTCAATTTTTTCTACATGAATAACACAAACCACTTTCTTTGAAAAGTAACCCTTAAAATTTCATCTCGCGTTTTAAAACAACTACAACGCAGCAGGCTATACAGCAGTTCCGCGCAATCTATTTCGTTTGAATATTAAAAATCTGGTTTAAACCGTATTTTCTGTACAGCATATATATGGTTGTTGCAGGACTTTGGAGAATTCCCATAGCCAAAGCAACAACTCAGATTTATTTCATTTTCGTTTTTCGAGTTAAGTTCCTTCGAGATTAGGAGTCGACAACCAGCCCGCGCAGTGATTGATGTCAACCAATTGCGAATGATCCTGGCAATTTAAATATACGGCTATATACAGCAACCGTGGTACGTCAGTAACCGGAACTCACTGTCCGGTTAGCTGAGCAAGGTAGGTCGCTTATATTATTATAGTATCATCCGATACAATGGAACATTAAAATATATTAAATCCGGGATTTTGCATATCAGAATGGAATAAATACCAAAATACTATCTATCGCTGAATCCGTAAAATATATTAGATCTTATATTAATATAATGTTTGCCGGACACTTAAACACGTATAATAAGGTATGAGAGCAGACGTTATGACTTAACATCGTATTTTTTATTTTACTGCATATACCAATAATAGCCGAGTACTAAAAATATTATATAGATAATAGCCATCGAACTATATTATAAGTATTTCATATAAATATAAAATAAAATTATAAAATATGGAAATATGGAGATAAAATAATAATGCAAAATAAAAATGCGAAATCGGTCTTAAAAATACTTGAACATTTTTGCTTATAACTTATAAACTATCTAACCAATCTGCTAGCGGATTCCTCTGTTCTCATCTGCACAATATTTATGATTGATTGATACCTCATACTACTTTATATGTTCAGCCGTTTGCCCTGTAGAGCTTGGCAAAGAATTGACATAAATATTAGGACGATTTTTCAATGTTAAAACTCGGTGTTCTGTTATTATACGTTAGTGGCTACTCCGCTATTTTTTTTTACTTAGCTTCGCGCCAATACGCTGGATATATATATATTCAAACCTAGTTGTTGTTTTTTCGTGTGCACAATATTATTATTATTATTAAATTATTACCATGTGGTATGTTATAATAATATGATATGATTTATAACTTGCACATAAAGTTTATACGGTTTTTATCGTGCATGCTTCAAGTTGAAAACGAAATTAACGAGACAGCGGAGAAGTGTTTCATTTGTTTTACAGCGATTACAACAATAAACCGTCATGTCAGTTGTACACCATAGTACGTAAATTATAAATTATTATATTATGTGTTTTTTGTTTTGTTTTTATGTATGTAGTCTGGACATAATGCATTGTACATACTAAGGTATATTTCGTCGAACAAACACAAAGGTGATACAGAAATATTTCTCTAGTTAAACGTCGATACGAATATCTCCATATTTTGTTATTTTGTATAATCACTATACAATTATAATATTATTATGGCAAAACAATAAGTAGCCATATCTGAATTTGAACTTGAATTTTATTTTTGTACATTTTATTATCATACGTCACCACAATATATACAATATAAATTATATAAAACGCATAGTAATTATTATTTTGTTTTTGAAATATTGTCCAAATTTTAATGGACCGTAAGAAAGAAGTAATTTGGTAAACCGCCGCAACGGTGAACATCTTTAGGTCGTTACACACTAAATTTCCATAAAATTTTAAAAACTTAAGTAAAGACATATAAATAATCATTATGTTCGTGAGAAATTGCATGGAGCTTTGACATTTTTTAAGGAAATGTTAAACATGAAATTAGGTTAGACTCTTATTAGACGGTAGTTAGTAGTTGGACTATACTTGGAAAATATATATTATATACCTAGTTATAAGTTTTAATTTGCAACACATATTTTCTATATACAAACATTATAATGTATTGTTTTGTTTCATTCACCGTCAAAAAAACAAAATTGAATTAGATGAATTTCGTTTAAGTAATAATATAAATCGTTCAAACATAATTAAAGTGAGTAAAAACCTTTCCATTGTTGACTTCTCTTATCGAACTGATCGATATGAACTGCTATAATTAAAGCCATATACAGGGTGATCCTCTTAAAGTTTTTCTGAGAAATACTCTCATTCGGAATAAAAAATAAAAAAATAAAAAATATACCTATATTATGCCGTCATTCAAAAAGCAAGAACTTAAAAATGATGACGATAAAAAATAGTATAAAATAATTGTTTTTCCAAAAACAATGTTGTTTACAATAACGACTTCGAACGTCGTAGAAATATTATTTTCTTAAACGTTATACTTTTCAAAGTAAAGTACGCATTTCGTACAAATACAAAAACCACCCTCTATAATAATATAGAGTCTATATAGATACGGTATACGGGTATGTGAAATAAAATATGAACGACCGTAAAGTGCGCAATAATATCGTGAAAGATTTTTTTTCTACTCATGTCCCCCACACCCCGTGTGGTATCTAAAATATATAGAAGTAAGGGGGCTAAAAAAAAGGCACAGACCATTGCGCCTTTCTCAGCTGCAAATAATTGTAATGAAGATTTATGATTTATCAATATTCGAATTTTAGCACCCCGCAATGATATGGATCGGGGGTCATTTTAAAACGTGATTTTGAGAATATATTTTTCAAAATAAATTAAATGTGGTTATAGGACAAGGACCATCGGCTCTAGATTTGTACATATCGTCTCAAGAATATTTGCTATAATGGTAATGTTTTTTTTTACCGCGTTTGGATTTATAATAATTAATAATCCACGATGTTTGTTTCAAATGAAATTCATATGGGTTGCTATATTATTCATAATAGGTATAGGTAACTTTATGTATTTGTCAGTTGAAGTTTATTTCAGCTTGAATTAATAATATAATGTTTATAAATCGTGCAGTACGATCTTAATTTAATATTATTCTGATCTACAATGAAATTTACTTTGAACGCTCGATTTATTTTTGTTTTTGATAAAATATCTAATATTTTTTAGTAAAATATTTAATGGTATCAGCTTCATGACAACTCCTATATTCAAGTGGGTATCTCTTATTATTCTGTTACCCCGATACACACATTTATAGTAATTCAATTTCAATGACAGAACCCAAATGTAATACTACATTTTTTTATTGCACATTAAAGTATCTATCATGACACATTTAATGTAATTACTTATGGTTGGATTCACCTAAAATAAAAAGGTGTGACATCGATTAAATAAATGTCAACACTAAAAAACTTTTTTTCAAGTAGTTGTATTGTATACAGTTTAATCTTTTAAATTATATTTATCGATAACATAATTTCCATTGTTGTTATTTTGATTTTGAATGTTATGTATTTTGTAATATATCAGTAACAAATATTAAAAACTGTTTTGATGTTTATTTACAAAATAACACGATTATTTAGGGGATATATTTTATTTTTACTGTTTATGAAAATCGGTAATATGGCCACTTATATAACTATATAATTCGTAACTAAAACGAGACAGATATTAAAAAAAAAAAAATGGCTTAAAAACAATTGCTTATAGTAATTTGTTTGTATAAAATAGTATGTTTCAATAGTTAATAATATATTTTACATTAATTTTAGTTCTTAATTTCTAATAAAATCTAAAATCTAAAATGGTCATTTTATTTGTAGATTTGTATGAATGCAATGTTTTTAATTTGTAGCTATATAGTTATAAGTTATAAGTTATAATCTATAATATACCTACATAAAAGCCAAATACCACTCACTAAGTTCCTCAAAAACGAAAAAACGTATAAAACTATTGAAATTTGAAAAAAGAGTTCCTCTAATGCTCTAGGTGTGCAATAAGAAGATATTTGAATAAGTTTGTATTTTACAGATGAGCTAGCACAGGCATTTTGTTTTGGCAAACGGAAATAAGTATTACAATAGAATAGGTACTTAGTCTTCATAAAATCAGATGGAAACTAAATTAAAAAAGAAAATTTTCAAAACAAGAATATTATTGACCTTATCGTATTAAAAACATTCTTATATGTTCATCCATATTTAATATTTTGTGAAATTTTAGTTTGGTCATATTACTCCCGCCGTGACCAGGTGTTGTAAAGGTTAAGTACCTTATTACTCTATTAGATCAGTCGTGGCTAGGGGCGAAAATGGAGAAAAAAAACATAATATTATATAATGGCAAATCAATAACCTCAATAATTGACCAGTTTAGAGTGAAATTCAATTTGAAAACTATTATTAATGTGCAATCATATACGAGTGGAGCTCGGTATTTACTTTATTATGCATATTATTTTAATAGCAATATAATATTCATGTGGTTTTTCAAACTTTTAATACCTATTATACGTCCTACTTCTAAAAAAATCGTGATTGCAGAAATTTGAAAGGTTTAAAATGAACACGTTATGATTAGTTATTGTACATTGAAATTTATAATATTTATTGGCAACTAAAATAATTACGATAACAAATGTTATTAAAATAAATATGAAGAATGAAGCATAAATAATCGTGAAATCAATACTGTAATACCTACCTGTTTTCCGTCAGATTAGTCCACAAAAATCTGTAAAGGTGAACGCTAAGGTGGATATCAATCATGTAAAATGGTCGATGTTCACGATTTGTACAACATTTAACTTTTGGTATGAATGTATATTAATATAATATTATGACTCACAACAAAATGTAAAATAATATTTAGTCGTTTTACATACACATTCAGAAAACTTAAATAATATCAAAATTAACGAGAGGTATACACTCCGGTGAATAATACAATGTAACATTCTGTTTAATGTAAGTACATATACCTAAAAACATATACCTATACCTAAGTGCCGCACAGCTTCGTCGCGTTGGAGACGTTGAGACAATTTATGTCCACAACATTAAGTGACATTTAATTTGAAAACAAATTGTGTTTCGCGCGAATTTCTGCGATGAAAAATTACGATTTTATTGCTAAAGTTTGTTGTTGTTCGGTGGACTAATGCAGTGATAATATCCACAATACGTACACTATACCGGAAACCACCGGTGTTGTTTTGTAAAAGTCTACGACGAACGACGTTCTTCGGCCGTTATTAAGTCACGCGTGGGGCCTCGTGACGGATAGGATAGTAATATTATAAGCTGCAATGTTTTAATGACTACTGCATCCGACCGGGCCGGACAGTTATGTAATATCAAAAAAAAAAAAACAAAAAAATTACATATTAAATAGGTTCCTACAATATTCAACGAATGAAAATATTAAATTGTTTTTAAATATTGTTCTATATTATAGCTGGTACTCAGCTGACATCGCTAATACCTATATAAATATTTTCAATATAATATCATCATGTCAACGGCTCAAAGATTAAATTGTTCTAATTAAGGGGGCTGCAGCAGGTCTTGTCAAAAGTAAAAACTAATGTAGATTTGACCAATCTAAACATTAATTCTGTTTGTTATAATGTTTTTCAATATATTTAAATTCCGTATCATAAAATAAACCTCAAGGGGGCTGGAGTGGAGTCCCAATGAAAAAAAGTGACTTTTAGACCAATAAGCTAGACAAAACTGGAAGAATTTCGTTTGACAGATTTTAATTTTGAAATCGGATTATGGTTGATGAACAGGTTTACTAGGTTTCGATTGAGGCGATTTTGAATATTCCGATTATTGTTAGTGTCATAATGAATAATATAGGTACAAAAATATCATATTTTTTAGATATTTTTATTCTTGGATATCACAGCTGAAAAAAAAAAAATTCAATATCGCCTCGATTGAAACCCAGTAAACTTGTTGATCAATCATAATCCGTTTTCAAAATTAAAATAAATCTGTCAAACCAAATTCTTCCAGTTTTGTCTAGCTTATTGGTCTAAAAGTCATTTTTTT